>NRSZ01000302.1:4447-24846 GCA_002901185.1 Tolypocladium capitatum | reverse complement strand
GCCGCACGCCGCACGCCGCACGCCGCACGCCGCATCCGCGGCCCTGGTTTGCCTGTGGCGTCGGCGTCTTGGACGACGTCCAGATGCCCCTTTGCGGCAACCCGTCGAGAGAGGCTTCCCCTTGCGAGCACACGTTGCTCCGCCTCGTCATCGGCGGCTTGGGGCGCACAGGGTTGCAGGCTACTCGTGGGTTGCATGTTCTAGAAGCAGCGCAAACCGTCGCTCGGCCGCGCAAGCCGGCAGGGCCCCCTCCCCTTCGCCCCCGCAAGCGTGGCGCGGACTGGTTTCTTTAAACTCGCCCCCTCGGCTTCGGTTCGCGAGCTAAATAGAATGCTCCCGATGCCTCCGGCAGCGTAACATCGCGCTGCGGGGCGGTCCAAATTGCCACGCAAATCAGACAAGCCTGCGCCATCCCTGCTGGCAGATCCCTCACCTTATATCGCTTTCCTAATCCGTCCTTGCTCAAAGGTGCTTTTTCTCTTTCTGTTTTGTGTGAAACATCCCCTCATCCTGCTCCATGTGAGGCAGGCAGTCTCCGGTTCCATTCTTTCCTCTCCTTGCTCTCTACTTCACGCTCACTCATTCATCCCCCCCCTCTTCTTCTCCCCGTCCGTCGACATGGCGGTTGCAAAGGAGAACGACACCTGTGAGATGTCGCCCATGGGGAGCGCCGGGGCTGAAAAGCAGACTCCTTCACATGCCGTGGGCGAAGTCCACGTGGAAGCTCGGGAGAGCCTCCGGCCGGCCGAGTGGGATGAGTCTCTGGAGGACGACCTCCAGCCTGAAATCCGGGCCGACTTCACCGTCCATGACAAGAGAGACATGCGGCGCATGGGCAAGAAACAGGTGTTTCGGGTGCGCGAGTCCTGAACCGCCGCGGCGTGAGAATTCGTCAGTTGACAGAGTACCAGAGAAACTTCCGTCTCGTATCCACCATTGGCTTCACCACTTGTGTCATGGGTACTTGGGAGATTCTGTTGTCGTATGCTTGGCCACTCTCGTCTTTGTCTGGCTGGCTTTCTGATCGCTAATCGTCGGCGGCAATAGGTCGAATACACAGGGCCTGGCTGCAGGCGGCTTGGCCGGCTTGTTTTGGTCACTTTGCTGGGCCTACATCGGCCAAACCTTCATCGTGCTCTCGCTCGCTGAGATGGCGTCCATGGCTCCCACCGCTGGTGGTCAATACCACTGGGTCTCGGAATTCGCACCTCCAAAGTACCAAAAAGTCCTGAGTTACTTGTCAGGTATGTTTCCCGTCAGGGCAAGCCGACTTGGGCTCTTGTCTCGTTCCTTCTGGCCATGCCTCTGACCGTCGCATTAGGGTGGCTATCGGCAGTGTCCTGGCAGAGCATCGTTGCACTGAACGGGTTCCTCATCGGCGCCATCATCCAAGGACTCGTGACCCTCAACAACTCAGACTACAATCCAACGAGATGGCAAGGCACGCTTCTCGTCATTGCTTCCGTCATTGGCGTCGCAATGTTCAACGTTTTCGCCGCCAAGCATCTCCCGCTCGCCGAAGGAATCTTCGTCACGATTCACGTCTTTGCGTTTTTTCCAATCATCATCACGTTGTTAGTGCTCGCACCGAAGCAATCTGCGGCAGCCGTCTTCACCCAGTTCACCGACAATGGGGCTGGGTTCCCTTCGATTGCCTTGACGGTCATGGTGGGCCAAGTCTGCACCATGTTCGTCGTTCTCGGTTCGTACAGACTGCATGCCATTAGCACGTCCATGACTGGGTAATCTGACAGTATCCAACAGGCTCGGATTCCGTTGCACACATGGCCGAGGAGATCAAGAACGCCAGTATTGTTGTTCCACGGAGCATGGTCTGGTCCTTTGTTTTCAATGTGCCGTTTACCTTCGGTATCCTCCTGACCTACCTGTTCTGCATCGGAAACATTACGGATGCGCTGGCCACTCCAACCGGCTTCCCGTTCATCTACGTCTTTCAGAACGCCACAGGCTCCGTTGCCGGGGCCACGGGGCTTACCGTCGTCGTGCTGGTGCTGCTGATCATGGTCACCATCAGCGCTCTTGCTTCCACTTCACGCCAGACCTTTGCCTTTGCTCGAGATAACGGGTTACCGTTCTCTAGCTGGCTCGGAGCCGTAAGTTATATCGCTGCGAGGCTTGGGAACTGTTGTCTGACGCGACCCCGTTGACCTAGGTTCATCCTACGTGGCACGTTCCCGTCAACTCCGTCATTTTCACCTGCATCTTCAGCACGGCCCTTTCGCTCATCAACATCGGCTCAACCGTCGCTTTCAACGCTATGCTTTCTCTTTCGACTGTCGCCCTCATGGCCACCTACATGATATCCATCAGCTGCGTGGCTCTCAGGCGCTTTCGGGGAGAGGAGCTCCCTCCCTGTCGCTGGAGCCTTGGTCGTTACGGTCTTCCGGTCAATGTCACGGCGCTCGTCTACGCCGCCTGGTCTTTCTTCTGGAGTTTCTGGCCCAACACCTGGGTTGTCACGGCGGAAAACTTCAATTGGTCTTCTGTGCTGTTCGTCGGGATGATGGGTGTGTCTCTCTTGGTGTACTACTTCCAGGCACGACACATCTACGTGGGACCTGTGGTCAAGGTGGAAGGGCGCAAGTTGAATTAGTTGGCTTGTTCAGAACAATTTCCGTACGGCATGTCTTTTATGACTATTTTCACTCTTGTGCGCGGTCCATGGCGACGAGGAAATACGCCGCAGGACCCACACCAACGGCCGGCCGGCCAGCGAACCAATCAGGTTGCGTGGTCATTCCCAAAGGGGAACTGCCCCGAACGAGGATGCTGCGACAACTCGGGGGGAAGCACGCAATCGTTCAAAGGCTGAGCGACAATAGATAATGTGTCACGTCTCTTTTCGCTCCATTCGCGGCGCTATTACGGAACCGCAGCGGCGCAGGCAGACTCGGTCATACAAGCCCCGGTAGTCATGGGGTTCTGCTAGAAGGCGGTATCCTTGCAGCTCCGAGGCTTATTATGGTTCGTCAAAGGTGAGGCGGCGCCGTTGCTCGTCAGCCGCACGGCTACTGTACAGTGAGAGGACTTGCAACGCTCGGCATGCCCCGACTGAAGGCTTACCGGGTTTGCTCGCCCTGACCAGACCAGCAGGGAGACGGGCGGACTCGCGGAGTGCCCTCGACGTGGACGAACTCGAGCGGCACTTCAAAGTCAACAAACCAGTCTACCCTCTCGGCTCCTGCTCCTGCATGCACTGCGCCTCGCCAAGCAGGCCTTCCACTGAGACTGCGCAGCCAACCCAAAACCGGCCACGCCGTGCAAGCGCCTCAGGCTCGTTGATGGCAGGTCTTGTTCGGCACCACGACCTCCTCTGCCGCGTGGCGGAGACGCGGGTGCCCACCCGGAGTCTTCCCGTCGTTCCGCTTCGGCAGGGCGCGCCTGGCAGGCGTTGGACGGCGCGCGGTCGTGCATCGTCCATGCACTGTGATAGTATCGAGAGCCCATGGTCATCTCCGATATGTCTGTCATCTCCAATATCCGCAAGAGGGAAGTATGCCTCAGTGCATTCCGTCAACGAAAAGTGTTGCTATTCCGCAAGGTCATGATGCTATTTGCTCAATAGATGCAAGAGAGACACATATCCTCGGCGCCATTTCCCAACGCCGTCAAATTCCAGCCCTCCAAATCCACATCTGACCCAGCCCAGCACACATCTACTCGTCGTATCCGCTCTTGCTCCCCAGCACGCCCTCGCCGCCGCCGGTGCGTCTCCTCTTGCCCATGACCTCGCGTGCCCACTCGCTCAGCGTGAACCCCCAGTGGCCCGCGACGAGCACGCCGCTCAGCACGTTGATGAGCCGGAGGAGGAACGCGAGGATGCCGGCGCGGCTCTCGTCGATGGCCAGCAGGATGGGCTCGATGTCGTACTTGACGAAGATGCCCGGGACCGCGTATTCGTTGATCTCCTTGCTCTGCTCCGTGACGGCGTACTGGTTCGTGATGATGGAACGCGAGCCGGCGCTGTAGACGGTGGGCACGACGGACAGGTAGTACTGGAACTTGTGGAAGTTGGTCTTGGCGGCGTTAACGGTGCGGTCGAGGGGGTTGACGAGGGACGGGTAAAAGGGGCCATAGGAGAGCTCCGAGACGATGTGCGAAAAGTTGAATTCTGGGAATGTCAACATTGCTCAGGTTAGGTATGCAACCGCGGTGGACATACTGCTGTGGTCCAGATGCCCGCCAGCCTCCAGGTACCCGTGACCCCTCGCCGTAATGTGAAAGTCTCCCTGCACCTTGTTCAAGTCGAGGCTGCCATAGATGCGGCAGCTGTCCGGCGGCCCCTTGACCCTCGGGGTCTTGGCCCACCTCGCCGTCCTCTTGCCGGCGGCCACAATGTCGTGGACGTGCTCCTCTCCAAAGCCGTCCTCGTGCGCCAGGTTCTTCCAGCCGGCGCCCGTGATGACGCGGCCCTGGTTGTCACGCCCCAGCTGGTGTATGCCTTTGGAGTTGACCCATTGGCTCCAGCTCGTCTGGTCCTTGTGCAGTAGGCTGCCGGCGAGGATGCGGTCGCCCGCGGCGTCCTGGACGTTGATGTGCAGGTCGCCGCACTGCATGCGCACCACGGTGTCGAGGTTGATCTGCATCGAGTGCGAGACGCCCTGTTCAACCGCAAAGGTTTGCGTCTCGGCGCCGCGCCACCACCGGGCTCCCTCGCTCCACAGCAGGACGAGGGAGATGAAGGCCATGGCGACGGTCCATTTGCCGCCGCCGGCTGTTCTCGTGACATATTGGGGCTTCGATTTTGCTGCAGCAGAACACAAGGGTCAGTCCGCGGGGGCATTGGATGACCAGCCGAGGGGGAAGGTATTACGGAATGCGTCGAAGGCGCTGACGATGCTGCCCTTGGCGCCAAAGTTGTCCTCGTCGAAGCCGCGCTGCTTCTCGTAGCCGTCCATGGCGGCGGTGGTTAGAGGGAGGCGGTTTCAAGCGGAGCCTGCTTCGTCGGCGCTGCTCAGGATGCCATGCACGAGCCTGCAATCGAAGCCTCTGCCAAAGAAAGGTGCGCTTCTCGATTGTGCGTCGAGAGCGGCGTCGCAGGTCTGTCGCAGCGCTGAGACAATTGAGGACAGCTTGCTCGCAGGCGACCAGGCATGGAGCCCTGTCCGGAAATGTGCATCCTGATTGGTCGGCTTGGGCGTGGCAGGATCAACGTCGGCCCGCCGGCCGTGTCACGTGTGTCATGTCTCGGCCGCTCTAGGGTAGCAAACGTGGCGGGGAATGAGTGCGGAAGCGTATCGCCCGGACGTATGAAAAACGGCTAATCAGAATAGCGCGCCTCATGCCAAATCGAGGTTGCAGGGTTCCGTCCCATGGCGGCCATCGGCGTCTGCAGCGGGGCGGTTTGGCCACGGGCGCTGCGGATGGTGGAGAGTAGCGGATGTGTCGGGGCCGTTCAGGGGCCGTCGAGCACCGACGCGCAACCCGCCAAAGTCAAATCATCTGGCGGCTCTGGGACGGCGCGTCCAGGCGCAGCGCCGGTGCCGCGTACTCGTAGTAATCGCACCCGGTACGGGTGTCGGCATCGCCAACGCTTGCGTGTACGAAACTGCAGCACCAGCGTTCGATACGAGCGAAGCGCGAGGCGCTGAGCCATGCCGCCCAGGTGGTGGTGGGCACTGTGGACGGTTGGCGGCCACTCACGCGCCGTCTCGTCCATGGCCTCTAACTGCGTCTCGCCCCTGTTTCCGCCCTCCCCGTCTCACCTCCATCCTCTGTCATCCCATCCTCATTCATCATTCCCCCTCCGTCACTCCACGCCTACACACGACATCCTTCGTTTCCGCCTCGCCCGCCGACAACGACACTCTCAGCGGCCGGCGCTTGACCCGGCGACGACATCGACGACCTGAGTTGTCATCACGGCGTCCGTCGATCAATAACTCACCTCGACCGCCGACAACAATCGATCGAGCCCAATCGCGCATGACGACCGCCTAGCGGTACCGCGCTCGCTCCCCATCGCTCGCTTCCTGTCGCTCGCTTCCCACCGTCGCTCGCTTCATCGCTTCGGTTCCGCGCGCCTCGGCGCATGCTATATCCTTCGAATATGCGATCCTCTCTCTCCGCGGCCGTCGCCGCCGCGACGCTCCTATCGGCCGCCAGCGTCACCAGCGCCCAGGCCCAGTCGTCGTTTTCCGTTTCCTCTGACGGTACCACCTCCCCAACCCCATCCCCTCTTCGAAGGTGACCCCGAGCACTTGAAGCAAAACACGTGGACTGACTTTCCCCCCACCCAAGACGCCGCCAGAACATCGTCGAGCACCATCGCCTGGGATATGCTGCAGTACTACAAGGGTAACCTGACGGGCCAGACGCCCGGTATCCTCCCCGGCCCGCCTCCTGCTGGCGACTACTACTGGTGGGAGGGCGGTGCCATGTGGGGGACGCTCATCGACTACTGGTCCTACACCGGCGACTCCTCGTACAACGACGCCATCATGCAGGCCATGCTCTTCCAGACGGGCGTGAATAACGACTACATGCCCCACAACGTCACGGCCTCGCTGGGAAACGATGACCAAGGCTTCTGGGGCATGTCGGCGATGCTAGCGGCTGAGAGCAGGTTCCCCAACCCGCCCTCGGACAAGCCCCAGTGGCTGGCCCTCGCCCAGGCTGTCTTCAACACCCAGGCCAGCCCGGATCGGCACGACGCAACGTGCGGCGGCGGCTTGCGTTGGCAGATTCCCTTTTCCAACAGCGGCTACAACTACAAGAACAGTGCGTGCTGGCCCGAGGACGAGGATATCCATGCGTGTGATTGGGATTTGCTGACCTCTGCAGGCATCGCCAACGGCTGCTTCTTCAACCTCGGCGCGCGGCTCGCCCGCTACACGGGCAACACCACGTACTCGGACTGGGCCGTCAAGACGTGGGACTGGATGGAGCAGGTTGGCTTCATCGACAACAAGACGTATGCCATCTACGACGGCTCCATCATTGGCCCCGATTCCCAATGCAGGGACATCAACAGGGCCGAGTTTTCATACAACAACGGCGTGTTTGCGCTGGGCGCGGCCTTCATGTACAACTATGTGAGTGCCCTCATCCTGCAGCTCGGCAGCTCGTACGCCGCGGCGCCGATGCTCTGGCTGCTAACGTGTCGCAGACCAACGGAGACCAGGTCTGGAAGGACAGAGTCGACAGGCTCGTCGACCATGGCCTGCAGACCTTCTTCCCCAACGGCATCGCCGTCGAGATCTCGTGCGAAAACGTCGGAACCTGCACCACCGACATGCTCACCTTCAAAGGCTTCGTCCACCGTTGGTACTCGGTCGTCACGCAGCTGGCGCCCTTTACCGCCGGGAAGATTTTGCCGGTGCTGAAGAAGTCGGCAGCGGCGGCCGTGGCACAGTGTACCGGCGGCGCTCTCGGGCGGCAGTGCGGCTTCAAGTGGGCGAGCGGCACCTTTGACGGCAAGACGGGCGCGGGCCAGGAGATGGCCGTCCTGGCCGCCGCCTCGTCGCAGCTCATCGGGCACGCGAGGGCCCCCGTCACGGCCAAGGATGGCGGCATCTCGACAGGGGACCCGAACGCGGGCTCCGGCGGCGACAACTTCCAGAAGCACAACAAGCCCATCACGACAGGCGACAAGGCGGGCGCGAGCATCTTGACGTTGCTGGTGCTGGGGTCCGCGTGCGGCATGTTTGGCTGGATGAGCCTGGGGGCGTAGACGGTCTAGACGGACGACCGTCGTCGTGGGATGCATGTGTTTCTTTGGGATTATACGTGGGACGACGTGGAAGAGGTGCAAATTACATATGGCGTTGGGCTGGGAAGGACTGGAATTACCTGGCATGTCTGCCTCTCTTCATATTCCATCAAGCTGAACCGCTGCTTATGTGAACCGAGGCGGCGTTGAGCATGGGCTTGCCTAGAATCTCCCGAGCTGCCGATGTCCACATGTACCGTCGTGCTCGCTCAGCGCAAGGCACTGGTGGATGCCGCGCAGCTGCGCCAAGGATGCCCGCGACAACTGCAATAGCCTGGGTAGGGGGCTGCGTGGTACTGGGATGACGAGGCTTGGATGGGATGCGCCACGAGAAGCACGGGCTGATCGGTCTGCCGGTGTGGTGATGTCCAAGACATCTCGCCTGCGAAGCGAGGGAGCTGCGGGTTCATGGGATTCGACAAGGCGCATGCCGTCGGGAAGTCATACTTTGTATATGGCTCTCTTTTTCCTGCTAAAAAGGAAGTCCAAGAATGACCTAACCGGCTGCCTAAGCAGTTGCTCCATCGGCCAATTAGTCAGCCAAGGTCGTCCTTCTTTCAACACCCATAATGACGTAGCCATATATGAAGTACGACACACAAAGTAATACGGAACGACGACTCAACGAACTGGATTTCCGCGCTGAAATGGCCGGCATTGACCGGCAACCCCCCGATCATGGCCGGCCCGCCAATCGAGACAGCCTCTGGGCTCGTATTCTCACGACATCGCCGTTGGAGTCTTCGGCAGGCATCGAGCCGGAGGGCCACCAATGGCGTAATACCCAACACACCCGCGCCGGAACTGCCAGCCCACAGCGATGCAACACGACACGGAGCATCCGAGTTGCGAGCATCATCCAGGTTTCCAACACGTGGGCCACCGGCCCTGCTTCGCGCTGCGTTTCGGCGTGGGGGCAGCCACAGGCCGTGGCCCGCCGGCCAGCCGCGGTCATCGGGGCAGAAACTTTTCGCACAGGCTCAGGCCGCCGCCCCATTGCGGCTAGCGCCGCTCCGAGGCCCGTTTCGATGGGGTAATGGAAATCCAACGCGGAGCCGCCAAGGAGCCCCCGCGTGACCATCGCTCGCCTCAGTCGCGCCATCCGTGACATTGAGTTCGTCGTTTGCGCGGCCCATGGACCGGAGGGGGCCCGGGAGCGGCCAGGCGGTTGGTTTTGCCTGCAGGATTCGACGTCTGGTGACCTCCGGGGCTGCGGCGCTGCGCTGCTGGCGTCTTATAAGTGGTTCGACTGCCCGCCCTCGAGCGAGCTCGGGTGAAGCTCTGCTGTGCCACGACGACGACTCCGATCCCGACACGTTGAACGCCGGCTTCTCGCCATTGACCTTGTTCCTGCTTCCATCGTGTGCGTCCAGCCTCGGGTTGCGTCTCCCGCTCTGTGCCAACCCCGCCTCGCCGACTCCGTCTCGCAGCGCCTCCTCGGAGAACAACACCACGCCCGCCATCGTCGACACCACGTCAGCCCAAGCCGCCATGCTCGCCTACACCCTCGCCGAGCCCTCCCCCTCCACAACCTCCTACGTCCGCTGCGGCCGCGGCGGCGCCGGCAACATCGCCCGCGCCTCCGCCTCGCCCAGCACCGGCGCCCCCGTCGCAGCCGCAACTTCGTCCTCCGCCTCCTCTGCCCGCCGCTTCTTCAGCGGCATCGGCGGCGCCGGGAACGTCCAGTCCGCCTCCGCCCGCCCTCCCGCCAGCGCCTCCCTCGATGATGCCGTCCGCCACGCCGCCGCCC
The DNA here is from genome assembly GCA_002901185.1 of Tolypocladium capitatum. NCBI lineage: Eukaryota > Fungi > Ascomycota > Sordariomycetes > Hypocreales > Ophiocordycipitaceae > Tolypocladium > Tolypocladium capitatum. Next base: position 15,364 of record NRSZ01000302.1, on the reverse strand, counting down.
GTGACGACGCCCCCGTGGGCTACTGCGGCCGCGGCGGCGCCGGCAACGTCTTCTACAACTCCAAGGCCGGCCATGCTTCCTCCGTGAGCGATGCCTCCAGCACGCGCGACTCCGTCGGCTCCTCGGCCAAGCTGTGGGTGCGCGTCACCGGCAAGGAGTAACCTCCTTCACACTCTTGCATCAGCCATTCCTCTCCTCAAAACGGGTGAAAAGGGGGAACGGAAAAAGTGTCATTTGGAACTGTTCATGAGTGTCATGTTGGAAATGTTAATGAGCAAAAAGGCGTTGTTCGGGGACCTCAGAGCAAAGGATGGGGACTTCCCAGTCGCCGGGTTTGGGCCAAGAGCGATTGCATCTGGTGAACTTACTATATACCCCCAATTGGTCGCGTACGTTGAACCGTGGAATGAATATCTTCATGAGCCGCATGGCCAACGCGCATCGTTCTCTGCCCCCTTGAGCCAAATGCAAGACCCGGACGCCTCGTCTGTTGTCATGTACATATAACACACGCGAGGCAGGCCCGACATCAGGCCGACACCATCGCCTTCACAGCACCCCCCGACGCGGTTCGCAGAGGCGCTCACGACACCGGGCTATCGTTAGGCTTCTCTGCCAGACAAATGCCCGTCGCTCCGACTCGCCTTGCACGTACCCTCTCTCCATCCTCGTAGCATGTCGCTCGCACATCAGTCGCCGTCCCCGTCAATCTTTACTCACGTAAACTTGGTGTGGATGACGTCGGGGTCTTCGTGCCAGTCGTCAATGCTCACCCACATCTTGCGGAACGTGCTCAGCCCGGCAAGGATGCTCCCTCCGATCCACGTCGAGTACTTGCGCTCCGGCGGCGCAAAGATTTTTATCCGCATGTCCTTGACCGCCAGCTTCTGCAGCTCCGTCAACAGCCGGTCGCCGAAGCCCTTGGTGAGCGTGCTGCCGCCGGAAAGCACAATGTTGCTGTACAGCGATTTGCGCAGGTCGAGGTCCGTCCTGTTGATGGCGTCGACGACGATTTGGTGGACACCGGGGTACTCGAGGCCGATGATTTCGGGATCAAACAGAATCTCCGGCGCTCTGAACCGTTCCGGGCCAATCTGTCGCCCGTCAGTCCCCATCCCCGCTACATCCATGCGCATGGACTGACCTTTAATCTGTGCCCGTCCGGCAACACGTACTCGGCAAACTTGCTCTCGTTTGGCTTCACCCCCATCCAGTCTCTCTCCTCTTTCCTCGGGTCGTGTGCCACGTACGAAACGCTCTCCTTGATCAGCCGCACTACCTCCTTCTCCGCGCTCGTGTGAAAGACGTAGCCGCTCTTGCGCAGCAGCGTCTGGAGGTACTCGGTGACATCTCGCCCGGCCACGTCGATGCGCCGGATGCTGCTCGGCATCGCGAACCCTTCGTATACCGGGACCGCGTGCGACACGCCGTCTCCCGAGTCGAGCACGATGCCTGTTGTCCGGCCGCTGGCGTATAATGACAGGACGGCCTGGATGGACGTGTGCAGGGCGGGGACGTTGAAGGTCTCGAAGAGGATCTGGGCAGCCGTGTCGCGGTTGCTTCGGGGGTTCAGAGGCGGCTCCGTCAAGAGAACCGGGTGCTACTCACGGTTAGCCGCGCTCGCGCTCCCGCCGTGCTCGGCCAGCACAAACCTCCTCGCTGAGAGTCTTGAGGCCCTCGCCATACACGTACTCCCATATCCGCTCCATGTCGTCCCAGTCCGTCACGATGCCGTGTTCCAGCGGGTAGTGGATCTTGAGCAGGCCCCTCAGCTCCGTGGCCGCCCTTTGTCCTATGAACACGTCTCCTTCCAGGGCCCCGGCCAGGACTCTCAGGTGCTTGGGCCGGCCGACCCAGGACGGGAAAAAGCACTTGGGCAGGTCGTCACCGGCGAAGCCCGCGCGGATGGTACCCGAGCCATTGTCCAGGACGATGGGCGCATTGTGCAGTGATTCGGCCATCGTCGCCTGATGTCGTCGGCGAGCTTAGCAGCCCGGCTCTGACCTCGTCGTGAGTCTCCTGTTGGACCGTCTCAGTCGGCTGTGGCCGCCCCTGACCTGACCACGCCGCGGCTTGTGCAGCTGCCTCGGGAGCTCACAGCATGCGCCAACAGGCCCAGATCGAACGCAAAGTCGTGTAACAAAACAACGGTCGTCGACAGCGTGGAGAGCTCCTCGAATTCCGTTCAAGTCGTCGCCGGAAAAGGGTGGGCAATTGCATCAGTTTCTGGTCCATCCAAGGGAGCCGGTCTTCCAACTAGCGGCAGTACACAACGCGTTGGCTCGATGGGGCCCCTGGCTCAGGAGGCAGGGCGCCACATCACGTGAGCGGGTGGGAGCCGCGTGGAGCCTGAGGCACGACAAACTTAAAGTGCTTCGCGTGGATGCGCGTCTCCCTCCACCGACCGCGTCGACGACGTGCCATCACTCCAAGTACATCGTCGCAACCCTGCCGCACCCAACCGCCGTGGCTTCGCTAAACCGCCTCGTCACCTCGTGATATTTCTTTGCCCTTGCTTGCGATTCACCAGCTCACGACCGCAGCATCGACCGTCTCCTTGCGCGCGCTGCGAGCCGTTGGGGGCTCTTTGATTTGTTGCGTCGTCTTCAGCCGCCAACATGGTCAAGGCAAATGCGGCACCTGCTGCTCCTCCTCCAACAGGCCCGGGCATCTACAGTGCCACGTACAGCGGGGTAAGCATATCTGATTCGCGTGATTCCACGGTCGCGCATTGCGGCGGGCAGAATTTAGCCTCGGTCGTCGAATGTGCATGGCGGAAGAGCGCCCGCATCCCCTCATGGCGATACGCTCCAGGATCGACGTTGCAAAATCACAGGATTCTGACACCTTTTTCGACAGATACCCGTCTACGAGTTCCAATTTGGGGCGGATCTCAAGGAACATGTCATGCGAAGGAGGCACGACGACTGGATCAACGCCACACACATCTTGAAGGCCGCCGGCTTCGACAAGCCCGCCCGGACGAGAATCCTAGAGCGAGACGTTCAAAAGGACGTACACGAAAAGATTCAAGGCGGATACGGCAAATACCAAGGTTCGCCATCACCCGCGCGTTGAATCCATGTGTATCTCTAACCTCAGCAGGCACATGGATCCCGCTCGAGGCCGGCGAAGCCCTGGCTCGGCGCCACAGCATCTACGACCGGCTACGTCCCATCTTAGAGTTCGTCCCCGGCAACGAAAGCCCGCCGCCGGCGCCTCGACATGCCACCAAGCCCAAGGCGTTCAAGAACCGGGCGCCCCCTGCTGCTCCCAAATGGGGCGCCAGTAAGCCGCCGCCAGCTGCTGCTCTGATGCAGAGTGTGTCGCTCACACCGGCAGGTTCTGCTATGATCCATGATGAATATGACAACGGCGACACTATGTTGGGCGACGAGGATACGCCTGACAACCTGACGGTGGCCTCTGCGTCGTACATGGCCGACGACGACCGCTTCGACATGTCCCACATGTCGACGGGTCACAGGAAGCGCAAGAGGGAGGAGCAGATGCAGGATCTCACGGAGCAGCAGCACGCCGTCTACGGTGACGAACTTCTGGACTACTTCCTCCTCTCCAGAAACGAGCAGCCGACAGTGAAGCCCGATCCGCCGCCCAACTTTCAGCCCAACTGGCTCATCGACGCCGAGAACCACACGGCGCTGCACTGGGCGTCGGCCATGGGCGACGTTGACGTCATCAAGCAACTCAAGCGGTTCAACGCCGGCGTCGCTGTCAAGAACATCCGCGGCGAGACCCCCTTTATGCGATCAGTCAACTTCACAAACTGCTACGAGAAGCAATCCTTTCCTGCCGTCATGAAGGAGCTCTTCGACACGTTTGACGCGCGCGACCAGACTGGCTGCACCGTCATCCATCACGCCGCGGTGATGAAGAACGGCCGCGTCTTCAGCCCATCGTGCTCGCGGTATTACCTGGACAACATCCTGAACCGGCTTCAGGAGACGTTGGAGCCGACCGCCTTCCAGCAGCTGCTTGACCTGCAGGACAACGAGGGCAACACCGCTCTACATCTCGCGGCGCAAAGAAATGCCCGGAAGTGCATCCGCGCGCTGCTCGGCCGCAATGCCTCGACGCATATTTCCAACCACGAGGGCGTAAGGGCGGAGGACCTGATCATGGAACTCAACGCAACGAAGAAGGATCGTGCGCCGCAACGCTCATCATCACCGTTTGCGCCCGACTCCCAGAGACACGCGTCGTTCCGCGACGCCTTTGCAGACAACAAGTCCCGGAAGCCGCCAACATCATTCCAGTCCGCCGCCGCCACAACCGTCCAGTCACGCATATCACCGCTCATAGCGGAGAAGTTCCAGGACCTCGCCAAGAACTACGATGACGAGTGGCAGGAAAAGGACGCGGCCGAGGCCGAGGCCCGGCGCATCCTGAGCAACACGGAGGCGGAGCTCAACGTGGCGCGCCAGCAGATCGCCGAGCTCGAGGCGCAGATGGAGCCCGACGACGTGGCCGCCAAGATCATGAGCGAGGCCAACATCGCCAAGCACCAGGTCCTCTCGCTCATCACCCACCAGAACAGGCTACACATCCACCGGGCCGTCGACTGCGAGATCAGCCGCGCCAACGGCGAGCAGCAGCAGCCGCCGCAGGAGGACGAGCCCTACGACGAGCGCCTCGGCCTCGCGCGCCAGCTCAGCCAGATGCTCGACGAGCAGCGCCAGGCCGAGACCGAGTACGTCGACGCGCTCAGCATGGTTGGCGTCGGGGACAAGATCGAAAAGTACCGCAAGCTCCTGAAGCGCTGCCTCGACCCCAAGGACGGGGAGAGCCTCGACAGCAACCTCGACAGCTTGATTGACATGATGGAGGAGGAGAGGGATGTGCACGACATGGACGGGCCGACGGCGGTCCCCGCGGAGCTGGTTTTAGGGGCGTAGGCCGTCCATGCCCACGACGGCGTACGATGTGTTGCCCCCATTGGGGTGTATGAATATCCCCGAGGTTTGGCTTATTACGGGCGTGGCTGGGACCTAGACGGGCTGGTGTGGACTTGCTTTGTGGTTTTGCTTACCAGGTGTATCTGTACGCATTGGGTACACAAACCTCCTTGGCGCGCGGGCTGGGCTGGCTGAGCTTTATTGCGTTGTTCTGCTTGCTTGCATGAATGAAAGCACATTTGACATTGCGCCCCAATCGCCTCATTGGTCTACGCCCGCAAAGTGGTTGATGCTGGTCACGATGTCGCAAATGAAGTGGCCCTCGTGCTGTGCTGTGCCACGCCAAGGCAGTCAAAGCAGATTAGCGACAGGCTGGCTGGCTGGCTGGCAGAGCCGCTAATCCACCCTACACGAACAACAAAGGACCGAAACCCATGGCGTGCACGGGATCCTGAGTCAGCCCGGCTGGGATGACGGCGTGGGCGGCATGATTGCCTCTTTCGAACAGACCCCGCGCTGGCGTGCAGGATCTAAGCGTCAGGTGAGCCCAACTTGTGTCATTGGCCGGCCGGTTGGCTGGCTGAGTCGTACGAAAGCGGGCCAGGCCATCATTGAAAGATGCAAGTTGACGGCGGGGATGAGCCGGCTTCGGTGAAGGTCGAAGGGGTCGAAGGCCAGAGAACAGCCTGTTGGGGAATGACACTGCGTGCTTGGCTGTTGGTGCTTTGGAAGAGGCGAATGACACTACGCGAGCTGCGGACCGCGGTGATATCTCGCCAACTGTGCCTCGGGCGATGATGCGCAGCCAACGAGATTGTTCGGCGGTATCCACTGACGATGGTTGGACGGTTGGACGCCAGACTAGCCAATGGTGGCGCTGATGCGGCTCTGATTTGTGTCCGTACGAGTCGGGCAACGCAGATGCGCCTCGGGACCGACGCCTACCAGACAGCGGGCCGTGGGGGGCTGGTGTGTGGAGGAATGATGAAACGTGCAGTTTGTCCTCGAGGCAAGACCGCGGCCAACGACGAGCGCGCTCGCACAACGTCGGTGGCCGAGACCGGCTCTTCTCCAATGCTCGACGCCGATGCACTCGTCGCAAGCCGGTCGGTGCCGGCTGCCGAGGACGCGGCGGGATGGCAAGCCGTGTCGCCCAGGCATCCATCGGGAGGCGGCGGGCAAGTACCGCATGGGAAAACAGCAGACCTTGCGAAACACTCGTAGTCAGTCCGGTCCGCCGAATTAGCGCAAGCGGTTCTAGAAGGCACGGGGAGCTCCGGTGAGTGCCGGAGATCGGTACCGTATGCAGGCAGCGGTGGCCTCAGCTGGGCAGGGTTGGGTGGTGGCGCCCATCAGCGGCCTTGACAGTTCCGCCTCGGGCGTGATTCGCTACCGAACCGCTGGAGACGAATGACCAGAGTTCCCGCTTGCGCGCTGCCCATGGACCTCCATCGTCTTCCTGCTGGAGAAGGCATGGGCCGCTGCGGTGGCAAGGCGGCATTTCGCGGAGCCCAGCGCCAGCGCGCGCGAAGCCCGATGTCCGCCGCCGCCCTTGGTATTACTGCTGCTGTGATGGGTGGGTGCTCTGGGCTTGTGATGCCGTCGGAAGATGGCGGTCACGTAATGCACCATGATGATAACGAGGTTGCACAGGCAATAGAGTGATTGAGTGATATTGATGCCGATGAGGTGCCCATTTCTCAGAGTCACGTGCAGGGCCCGGTGGCCGCTAATTGGGTGGCGGCCTCAATCTGACAAGCGAAGAGCGCTGGTGAGTGATTTGAGGTGCATCGCGGCCCGCAGTCTCTCTTTCCTCTCCGCGCTGCTCCTCGGCGCTGGATGCGAATGTCCCGTGACTTGGGCATCGCCACTTCTCCTCCTCGGTCGCCTCCTCACCAGCGCTTCCAGCAAACGACGGCCTGCATGTCGGGACGCCTTCATCGGGCTCTCCTCCCTGCAGCCATTCATTGTGTTTTGCTTGTGTTGACCCACGTCTCCAAGGCCTGCAGCCCCCACGCCATGGATCTCTCGGAACTTGCCTGCGCAGAGGCCTGGCTCGACGACGCCAGCTGAAAGAACGACAATCGCGGCGCGTGACCAGCGCCACAGCCAAGCGGCTCGCGTCAAGTGCCATACCTTGGCCACGATCCCGCATGCATGCTCTCCCCACGGGTCGCCTCGCTCCACGCACTCCCCCCTTGGCCCCTCTGCCATCGAACGAGATGCCGTTGTGCGTCAACGGCGCGCTGAAGTCTCCATGCCACTCTGACGTAATGCCCGCCAAGGGTCTGCGCGAGTGCCGTGCCTTTGTTGAGGTTGGAGCCAAGTGGATCGTCGGCAGGGCTTTGTCTGCTGGGCCAATGGACTCGAGCTCAGGAGGTCCAGACAAGGGGGTGCGTCTCGATAGGGCTCACCTCAGCTGGGACGCCGCTGCAAACTCCCGTCCTCGGGAGACCCGGGCGCCACTAGCAGCACCGGATTTGGTTGCGCTTGGCAGGGCCCTGCTGCTAATAATGGCCTTGACCTACGTAAAGCACCGGAGTTTGCAGGCCGCGCTTCGTCGTCTGGCGCTGAAAACAAGGGTCCGCCACCACTTCGGTCGATTGAGCGCGGCAATGCGGTCCAGCAGCGCCCGTCCGTTCTCACCGGGCGGCCAAATTGCTGTCGGCCGCGAAACCCGTCGTTCTCGCCAGTCGCCATGCGACAACTAGTTTGCTCGATGCGGGCGTGCCCTGCATGATGCGCGCCTCCCATTGCTGGAACGCCCACGTCTTGCTCCACCGGCCGATTCGACGCTCTGCTGCCATGTTCTACTCTACTTGATGCGTACCACGCACATACGAGTATGCACAGCGCTTGCGTGCATTCGCCCATGTACGTCGTCCTGCATGCGGTGGTGTGGGAACGGCTGGGGGTGCGGCTACGACCACGACCCGGCCTGCCACCCCCTCGCCTGGCTTCAACACGAATGAGCTAAATCTCCCCTTGAATTAACACCAGCGCCGACAAGTATAGCTGAGTGTGGCCGCCACGGCTGGCCTACAGCTCAGTCTGCCGGGCTTGGATGATTTCTTCTTTGCTTGTGTTGCCGCTGCTCGTCTACCGACGGGCATATAATGAGGTTGGGCGCCCCTGCTCTTGTTTCGATGCAAGTTGACTCTAAGTTGGTCCTTTCCAAGACTCTCCGCTCGTGAAGGCAGAAACTTCTTCCTCCTACAAGCCACGCTTAGGACAATTGTCTGCCACTCCGAATTGTCAGTGCACAGGCAAAAGAGACTGCTTACTGGATCCTCTCGCCGTCGACGACGACACCACCCACGCCTGCCAGCCGCTGTCCGACTAGACCAATCCCGCGTCGCGAGATACGTCGAGACTGCGCATCGTCCTCGCTGCGCCCGGTATCCCCTCTCTGGGAGTGGGCTCTTGCTCCGTCGACAGGCAACAGCCGTAGGGCAGTCAGTTCCAAGGACGCCGTCTGACCGCAGTAAGTAGTGCGCGACTTGTCAGGGACTCCCTGGCTGACGACGCCAGCCGGGTTTCCACAAGCAGTCACCTACTCGCCAGCGACCATGCCGGTGACCAATCGAGGACTAACAGGTACCGGTGCCACCTCGTCGAGCACCGGCTACTTGAGAGCCCAGGCGCCCGCCTCGGCGATGCTGCAAACTGGCCTGACAGCCTTTGCCCTCTTCATCATCGCCAGGTCCTGTGTGCGGCGTGCCTACGCATGGTGGTTCGGCCCAGCCGGTCCCACAGAATCCGCCGCCGGCTCACAAGGGGAGCACGCTCGGAACCCTCGGTGGGCCATGGACGAGAAGTCGCGTGGCGGTGCCAGCATCAACGGCATGATGAAGGGCCAGGCCGTGGGTTTCACAGAGGGGGAGCGACCAGGAAGCAAGACCAACAAGTTGACGGTTGATCCGAATTGGATGAGCGGCGCCTTCGTTTCGCGACCGCCTCCCGCTCCGCCGCTGACGCCCCCGGAGCTGAGCACTGCCGTCTTCACCATTGAGAGCACGCCGCCGCACCGACAGGGCAGCTTCATCCACCAGCCGAACCCCGACTACACGAGCTTGGCGCCGTCGTCTTTTGCGCAGACGAGCGCGGCGTCTCCATCCACGGCGCGGCGCCGGTCCTACAACCGGACCGTCCCCATCGGGGTTCCCACGCCCCAGCACTCATCGCTGCCCGATGCTGATTCTGCCGACTTGACTTTCTCGCCAAGCTCGTATCCGCCGACGAGCCCGCTGCTTCCGCCGCCGCCACCGGTCACCTCGGGGGCCGACGACGTCGCCCAGGGGCGAGGGGAGGTCGACGTCCAGGGCGAGATCGTCTCGGTCCTGGATGACGAAGGCGCTGGCTGGACCCGCCACACGCGTGTCTACGGTGGCGGCGTGTGTCTGGCTTGCGCCGCGTCCGGAGGTGAGCACGGCGGCTTCTACGGGGCGACTGTGACGCCCGAGGAGATGCGATGAGGCTGGTGGAGCAAACGTGTGTGTGTCGGGGGCTCGTACGACTGGTGTGAACCTGTCGAGCCACTTTGGCGGAGGGGGCCCGTCATATCAGGATTTTGCATTCTGGTTTCTGTGTCTGGGGAGTCTCTTTTGACGTGTCAATTTTGCCATGTCGGCTATATCTTCTGCTTGTTTGTACCATCTCGGATGGTGTCCGTCTATGCCTGTCAACTTGGACGGACAGAAGAGGCTGTGCCAGAGTCGGAGGGGTGTGGCTTACGTCTTGGGCGCATATAGTCTCAGATTACGAACATAATGACATATCACGACCATGTCCCTCTGCCGCCACGTCTGGTGACTTGTCGTTTCCACTCGTACGAGCTGGTCACGGCGATGAGCGGACCATGCGAAGCAGCTACCACGGGCCGTGCGTTGTTGTATCGCTAGCGGTGAAGACGCAACCGGCCGATCAAGCGCATCGCCCGCAGGCGACGACGAGTACGAATTACCGCATCGGCACGCACCACCACAAGCCACCCTCATGTGCCCCAGTCCATCCCTCACGTCAGAACCATATTGATCCATCCCACCCACTCGCCCCTGGCCCGCGCCTCCCGCCCGAGCAGCGCGCGTCGTCCTATCTGGGGCGCGCGCCGCCGCAGCAGGGCTGGGGGGTGTTGGGCTGTCATGGCTGCGGGCCTGCAACGCCGCGTCTCAGCCCTAGGAGTGTCAGACTCGGGCTCGAAATTGCCCGCGCTTGCGAGTGGGCTTTGCCGCTTCGCACGTTGAGACGGGGCGCGCGGGGGGGGCGATGATGGTATCCCTGCTTGGAGCGACGTTGAGGCGGCAAATGGCGCCGTGGTGGCACTTGAGTAACGTGAGTGGCCGCCCATCGTGAGCTGCACCTAGGCCTAGTTCCACCCATGTCCTGCGGGAACGCCGAACGCATAGCAAACACGGTTCCATAAAGAGCAGCAAGGAGTTCGCAGGTCCACCATGGCAGATCGATGGCGTACTCGCATTACTGTACGTGACTGGATCCTTGCGCGCTGCTCTTCTCCACCATTCCGGCTCCCATGCCAACTAACTTACCCTGCCTGGTCGTGTCGACGTCCCTGCACCGTCCTGCGCGGCAGTCATCCCGCCGGGCTACGTTCAGCCCTGCCTTCTACCCCGACACAGCACCGTCTGCAGCCGAGAACACGGCCGGCACAACATACGGCGGCTCCATCGACGCGACGGGCGGGGTTGCTTGAAGGTCCGCTCTGGCCGGCGGGCGGCCTGGTGGAGCGGACATGATGACCGGCGGGCGTGCGCGAGAGGGACCAGGCCTGCTCATCGAGCGACGCAGGGCGGCAGAGTCTGCTTCACACGGCTCGGCCGGCCGGCCGGCCATACGGGCATGGACACGGCTGCGACACCTGACTCTTCGCGGAAGCCTCGGGCGACGACACTGAGGCTGAGTGCTTGCTCGCCGGATTCCCCCGCAAAATCAAAGGCTGCATGGCCGTCTGGGCATCTGACCCGTCACATTTCGGGCGCTTCCG
>NRSZ01000301.1:0-23064 GCA_002901185.1 Tolypocladium capitatum | reverse complement strand
ACCGGCCACGAGACACCGGCCACGAGACACCGCGTGCTCGCCACGCCGACGACCGCCGAGGCACGGCCAAGTGCGCCGTACGCATGGGGCCCAGGACGCCGCTGCTGTGGCAAACCCTTCGTATTCGCAACGAGATGCCCGAAGCCGAAGCCGATGCTGATTGTGCAAGCATAGCAGCCGTTCCGACCCCCCGGCCTCGAGCCTGCACCTGCGGGCAGCCCGCCACGCCTTGACCCGTTGTATCCTCCGCAGGGTCGAACCAACCAAAGCTCGGCAAGGACAGCGTCGGATCCATGCTGCTCGTAGATCCCCGAGCAGGCAAAAATGCCAACCCAACGCCAACCCAATGCCAACCCAATGCCAACCCATGCCGCCCCCGCCCCCCTTCTCGCCGGCTCGTGCAATCGTTCTCGATCACGAGACGAAAACAAAGCGCACCCCGATATCCATCCGCAATGCCGGTTACCAGTCTGGATCCCTCCCCGTCTTTGCCCGCCGTGTCACAACCCGAGCGGCGCGGCTCCCAAGCCTACTCACCACTCATGAGGCACATCAACGTCCGTCAACGTCCTTCCGGTACAAGTCTTCGATCCTCTCGCGTTCGACTTCCGCGCCAAATATCTTGCAGGTCCTGTAGAAACACTTGATGCACTCCTTGCACTTGTAGGCACTCATCCAGTAGGGGAAGTCGATGAGCGGCTCCGACGACCTCTTAAAGTACGGCGGCGTGTCGGCGTACCTGATGGCATGCTCGCGGGCGCCGCTGCTCTCGCTCTTGCCGCAAAAGGGCAGCGTGCGGGCAACCCAGTAGAGTTGTTGAATCTTGAGGTTGTCCAACCCCGGCAGCCGCATGTCCTTGCCGAGTGCCTGCGTGGCCCGCCAGGCGAGGTGGGAGGCCTGCATGCCGTAGATGTCGCCGAGGACCGCCTCAAAGGTGTTTCCGACCTGTTGCATTACCGTCCTGCCCTGGTTGTACGCGATCGTGTTCCAGCGCCAGCCGAGGCAGCCGACCTGCTTGTTGTACTGCTCCCAGTCGCGCTTGGTCCACGTGTCGCCGCGGATGGACCCGTTGTTCTGGTACTGCTGGCCGATGCCGTTAATCGCCTTCATCATGTGGTGCCCGATAAAGGTGCCGAGGCCGCCGTAGTTGACCCACCCCGGCGCGCCGAGGGCGAAGACGGGCTTCCGCACGATGCCGGCGGGGATGATGAGCTGGTTGTGCTGCGGCGAGTAGTAGGGCTCCTGCGAGTGCGCGTTGATGGGCCACTCGTCGGCGCTCCGGGGGGCCTCGTTGAGCCGCGACCAGGTCCGGTTGATGTGCCAGCCCTCGAGGTTGAAGTAGTCGTGCATGTGAGTCCACTTCTCGGGCCGCCGCAGCGAGTAGACATACTCCATGGTGTCGTCTTCCCACTGCGTCGTATCCTGGCCGTGACGGACCTCGGCGCCCGAGTAGAAGTCGGCAAGCGACTCGGGCTTGAGCACGTTGGGAAGCTGTGAGCCGCGTCAGTGCCTAGCCTCCCTGGCCTCCTAAACAGCCGGGCTCACCTTTGGGTATCCGATGGAAATATTGAGGCCGTCGAGCTTGAAGGAAGAAGACATCATTCCCTCGGCGCTCATCCAAGGCGCGTTCATCAGCAGCTCCGTCCACTGACTCCGGATACTTGCAGCCATTTCACCGACAGCTTTCGTGTGCAGCGGCGAGTACTCCTTGCGGATGTAGAACGAGTCGAGGATGTGTCCGAAATGCCTCTGCGCCCGCTTCAGGCACTTTTCCGCCGGCGTGGCATTCTCGGGCTACGAGGCCTGGTCAGCGCAAAGCCCATCTTCCGAGTGCCCGTCTTCCGAGTGCCCGTCTTCCGAGTGCGTCATCATCAAGGAGAACTCACCCTGCCCCACCAACCCCATGTATGAGCATTGTACTTCTTGGCCCAGCCCATCTCCCAGAGCTCCTGCGTCTGGATGAAGGCCTGGAACAGCATGTAGGACCGGACCGTCTCCTTGGTGCGCTCCTTCAGCGTCTTCTCCAGGTCCTCAAAGTACCCCGGGAACACCACCTCGACCGAGTCGATGGTGGTGTTGTCGGGTCGCGGGTGCGCCTGGATGACCTCGTGCAGACGGAGCGAAGGGATCATCTCCTCAAGTTCCGTCATGTTCATTTCCCGGACATGATTCTAAGATTCGGTGAGCTCGCTGCCTTTGCTCGGACCGTCACCGCAACACACGAGTCAATATCACCTTGATCAGAGCCTTGGCGCGGTATCCGAGGTGGATTTTCAAGAGGTCGCGCTCCAGCGTGAGCAAGTTGTAGGGGAGCTTGTGGATTTCCTGAATGCGCTCCACGTGCTGTCCATGGGCGTGCTCCAGAAACAGGGACTGGATCTGCCCATAGACGTCCCAGATGTTTTGGACATTGCGGAACAGGCCTTCCTCGGGCACGATTGTCTCGTCGTGAGGAGTCACTACGATGGCCGTTTTGGTCTGTCACCGCATGGCGTGGTCAGCAGGCGAACGAGCTACGCCGGACACAGGCGATTGAAGACAGGGGCATCGCTTACGGGGTCGACGAGCGACTGCTGGACGGTGAACTTGGCGAATGGGAAGATGCCGTACGGAGCAAGGTTGATCTGGGCGTCGCGGATCATGAAGGCGTCGGTCAGTTCGATATTCTTGGTGGTGTCGATGGCGGGCCGGTACGTGGTGACGTTGTCGTTGCTGCGGAATGGCACGGTGCCATCCAGCTTTTCAAATGCGCGGTGGACCTCCTCCATGAGCTCGAGGAAGTGCATGTCATTGTTCTCGCCCTGGGCATAGCCCATGCAGCTGTCGTAGTACCGAGTGACCAGCTCGAGGTTCTCCTCATCGACGTCGACGGATCCCTCAAGCTTGAGCTCCGAGTCGGGCAGGGACTGGGACACCTCAACGTAGGTCAGAGTGAGGAACTTGCGGACGATGCTGTCCACTTCGTCCTGCATGTTGGTCATGGTGGTCATGAGCGTCCTGTGCCCGGGCATCACGTTCGCTTCATCGAAACCTCCGCACACCACTGGAGACGGACGACTCGGTCAGCAAACTTTGGCCTGGGAAGGTGGAGGGGAATGCGCGTCGAGTTGGCGAGAAAACTTACTCTCAAACCATCCGGAGCACTGGTCTACGTGTGTGTACTCGGGTGACATGCTCGAGGTGAACCGCCGAAGCAAGTCATGGCAAGCATCCGTGGTACAAATGGAGTTCGCCATGGCTGGAATCCTGAGCTGTGCGCGGGGTCGATGGTGAGTGATGGTGAGTGATGGTGAGTGATGGTGGGTGATGGTGGGTGATGGGTGAGTGTGCAGCGTTGCATATTGTGAGAGGAGGTACACGGAGCAGGAAGTAGAGGACGGGTCCTTATAAGCTTACGCTCGGCTTAGCGGATGGGCTTGAATATTCCCGTGCATGGGAAGCCCTGTGAACTCACTTTCGTGCGTCTTGAAAGTTTATTCGACAGTAGGTAGGGAATGAAGCCACGGTGGTGCGGCTGCGAGGTCCATCCGCAAGGCAAACCATTGGTCCATCGGGGGCAGTGGCCGTATGTCAAGGTTTGCAGGCTCTTTGGAGGAACTGATTCTCCAAAAGCCATTTCACAGTTTGTAGATGGTCAATCGATAATGCCATTCAAGTCTCCAACTGCTATGAATGAAGAGGCACGGTACAAAAAAACAGGGGGGCCCGGCCTGTCGACCGGCTCACTCGGTCGAGGGAGGGAGCCGAGTTTCAATCCGAATCCCCAGCTTCTGGGTCTGGATGCGAGCAATGATACCGGCGAGGGCGAGCCCAGTGCCAAGTAATATGGTCCACCACTGAATCCCCAACACCTTTACATTGTAATCCGTGCTCGTGGCGTACACCACCGTGACCATAAGCGCGAGCAGCGTCAGGTATCCAAGGATCCGGTGAAACTTCCACACGGATCGCGCCCTCGCCTCGCCCCCGTACAGCTTCGGCGTCGCCCACATTGTAAACCCCACGAGATACTGCAGCACGAGGAGGACGCTGGTGATGACGCCAAAGTATGCGTGAACGGAGCGGAAGTGCGCGCCGCGGCTGGCGTGCTTGTTGTACTCGATGACGACGACGCCGCCAACGAGCAGCAGAAAGGCCAAGAGGTTGAGCCCTGCGTGCACGAGTTGGCCGAGGCGCTTCTGCTCCGCGGTGTGGGTAGGCTGGAGGAAGAGTATGGACTGCATCAGGGTGAAGACGGCGAGCGACTCGAGGAGCGGGTGGCCCGAGAAGAAGATGAGCGGCTGCTGCAAGACGCTGGCCCAGATGAGCAGCAAGAGGAGGAAGGCCCCCAGCTGAGCAACGAGGCCGATTCCTGGCAGAAACTGTAAGTCCAACTGGCGCAGAGGCACAGCGAGCGAGGGCGTGCGTACCCATGGTGAGATTCGTCAGATCGATGCACCCTCGAGCGGAGACGCGTCGCCGGGTCGTCCAAGAAGAGGCTCGGTCCCTCCAGCGTCGGTCGCCTCGACCCCAGCTCTGTCCATTTTATAGCAATCCCAGGAAGGGCAGAAAAGGCTCAGAGTTGGTGGCTGCGTGAGCATGGAGGGCGGGCCGCATGGCGCGGCTCCAACCTTGTTTTCAAGCGTCGTGTAAGCTCAAGCTTAAGTCGGCGGTGTGGCTCGGGGCGGCGGACGGCACGCGAACCGCGAACCGCCTTCGAAATAGCGCTGGGCGCTGGGGAGGATGGATGATTGCTTGCAGACGAGTCGTGACGTCGCCCGCCGCTTCGCGTGCCAAGAGTGCGTGATGACGACATGTCGATCGATGGTGGGGAGCGCCAGAGCGGTTTGCTCGTCCACTGACGGGCCACTGCGCCGCCTGGCCCTCGTATTGCGGAGGCATTGTCCGAGAGATGCGCGCGTCGTGGTTGTGCGTCCTTGGAGAACTGGGTCGTCAGCTGGGAGCTGGGGAGTGAGTGGTCTGTGCCCGCGTTGCCCCGCGGCGCAATGATGATGCAGCATCAGCAGACCCCCGCGGAAAAAAATCCTCCAAATCGCGAGACTCGCGATTTCTTGCATCGTTAATCACGGCCAGCCTCCATCGCGCGGGCTGAACGCGCCGCTGCGTCGCACACATCTGCAGCACCTGTCTTCGAGCCGTCCTCGGCGCAATCGCTGGCGAAATGTGTGGCGTCACCGGCCTGCTGGTTCGTCTCCCCGCAAAACGACGCCCTTGCGCTACTGCATGAAGCCGTGCTAACTGCAACCTCCAGCTGGGTGATCCCAAAGCCACCACGGCCGCTGTCGACCTTCACGAATCGCTCTTCTACTTGCAGCACCGCGGGCAGGATGCTGCGGGCATCAGTGTTTGCAACACCGGGGGCAGAGTGTATCAATGCAAGAACAATGGAATGGCTCAGAAAGTGTTTAGTCACTTCGCCGACGCAAACGCCTTGATCCAGAATCTGCCTGGATGGATGGGCATCTCGCACTTGAGGTACCCTACCGCTGGTAGTTCATCTGCGTACGTGCTCCCCGGCGGACTTGGGGACTGTTTTCCCAAGCATCTGCTGACAAGATGCGACACGATAGGTCCGAAGCGCAACCGTTCTACGTCAACTCGCCGTTTGGGTTATCCATAAGTGTGAATGGAAACCTCATCAACCCCGAATACCTTCGCGAGTTCTTGGATGCAGAGGCTCGCCGGCATGTGAACTCTGATTCAGACTCCGAGCTACTGTCAGTCGTTGCATTTCCACGAGTCCACATTGCGAGCCACCGCTTTTCAAACGCCTTACTGACTGTAAATACCTAGGCTGAACGTCTTTGCACATGCTCTGAATGAGCTCAACAAAGCTCGAGTGAACGTCGACGACATCTTCACTGCACTACGCGAGGTTTATGGCAAATGTATCGGAGGTTATGCATGCACCGCCATGGTCACAGGCTTTGGTATTCTGGGTTTCAGGTACGCCGCTTGATTTATTTGTGTGCATGGTCAGAATTTGACCAAACGATTGATTGTAGGGACGCCAACGGTATTCGGCCTCTCTGCCTCGGATCACGACCATCTCAGACCTTGGAAGGAGCGAAAGATTACTTCCTCGCCTCGGAATCGATTGCTTTGAGGCAGCTCGGATTTACCGATATCGTCGACATTTTGCCCGGACAAGCTGTTTTCCTCCAGAAAGGCGGCATTGTACACTTCCGCCAAATCGTGGCGAGAAGATCTTACACTCCAGACCTTTTTGAGTACGTTTACTTCGGAAGGCCCGATAGTTGTATGGACGGCATATCTATTCATCGCAGCCGACAAAATATGGGAGTCAAGCTCGCGAAGAAGATGAGGGAAACTCTGGGCGAAAAGGTGATACAAGAGATTGATGTTGGTATGTAACGTGAGCCTGTGAAGAGTTGACGAAATATGCTGACTAACCATACCTCAGTTATCCCAGTTCCAGAGGTGAGAGATTCTCCAGTCCACCTCTTTCAAGACATGGGCCAGAATTTGGAACTCGGAGTTGCACCTGCTAACTGTTACAATCAGACTAGCAATACTGCAGCGGCTACTCTAGCGAAATATCTAGATAAGCCGTACTCGAATGCATTCGTAAAGAATCGCTACGGTAAGCTCTAGACGCCCAATTAGCACGAGCGTCAATTACTGACTGCAGTTAAGTCTATCGCACGTTTATTCTTCCCGGTCAGGATGCGAGAAAGAAGGGCGTTCGTCGGAAACTCTCGCCTATTGAATCAGAGTTCAAGGGCAAGAACGTTTGCATAGTCGACGATTCGATAGTAAGAGGAACGACCTCTCGCGAAATTGTATGTGGCCCCTCCACCATGACTAGCTGTATCTCGCTAGCTGGAACGAACCAAACGACCCATTGTTTACCTTGACATTAATCAGATGGCTGACTTCAAACACTAGGTTCAAATGGCTAGGGAGGCGGGAGCCGTTCGCGTTTATGTCGTCTCATGCTCTCCGGCAATCACAAACCCACATATCGTAAGGATGATCCTGGACCTCGTCATTTCCGCCTCACCGTTGGGATTTCTTTCCCCGTCTATTGTCAATCTTAGTTTCTGACGGTGCTAATTTTATATAAAGTACGGCATAGATCTCGCCGACCCTGCTGGTGAGAATCCTCACCGAGACATATGACCCTTTATGATCTACTGACTAGCGCTATCACAGAACTCGTCGCTTTTGGCAGAACCTCGCAAGAAATCGCTGAGCACATCGCAGCCGACGCGGTCGTGTACCAAGACATTAGCGATCTTCAGGCAGCGTGTATCGAGGCGGCCGAAGGCGAGAGCAAGGTTCAAGATTTCGAAGGGGGGGTGTTCTCCGGGAAATACAGCACGGAGGTTCCCGACGGTTACTTTGAGCACCTCAGCAAGCTACGGGGGAAGAAGAAGAAAGGCGCGGACGCAATGTTGATTGCGAATGGCGAGCCTGTCAATGTGGCCAACGGCCAACAGACGGCACCGGAGGGTGATGCTGTTAGGAACGGCTTCACGAGCCCGGAATACCGCGAGGATATCAAGTAAGTGATTGCCTACGATATATTTGTGTTGGGGCTATTGATTGACACACCCACAGCATTTACAACCTTGCCAGTTAATCTACGAGATACGAAAACAAAAGATGTCTGCTGCTGATAACTTGGACTGGCTGCTGGTCCTGCCAATGGACCAGCAGTTGTGCAAAGACAGAGCAGGAGAGAATATGAAGCATCTTGAGACTTGAATTATCCAACCAGAAGGCAGTTTCCGCGCGAGGACCGATGGAATTGTTACGAACAGAACAAGAAGGACAGTCATTATCGGCGGCGTCGGTGGATGAATGCGACATAGAACCCGCCGTCTTGACAACGCCGCGAGGCAGACGCGCAATTGAATGAGTTCATCATGCTCCAGAGAGCTCCTAGTGATGAATATGCTTTTGTCGGGGCTGTATGGCTATGTCTGATTTGGTATCTTGCCATATGGAATCTAAATCAGTTGATTAACATCTTGAGACTTGCTACAACGGGGGTTTGGGACGGAGCCGGTCGCATGGCTTTGTTGAGCCTGTCAGCCCGTCAGCGTTCAACGGGGGATCGCTGAAAGAAAAAGCAGGCTTTACGGACAGTGATCGTTGAACCTTTGTGGAAAGCCCCCATAGTCTGTGGTTCTGTATATGCGAGCTTCCCAATCTCAGATATTCCGGGACACCATCATCCCTCACCCACGGGCCGGGCTGGCTGCGTCGGAAGCGGCCGATAATATCCACCGGGCCGGGCTGCCCGCACCTCCTCCAGGCTGCGTCCACGTCGCCGCCGCAAAGACACTTGCACCAGCTTCAAAACACGCCGAAAATCAGCAAACCAACCGTCAACTCACAGCGCGTCATGGCTCCCATCGCAGACGAGATTGCCTACAAGCTCGACGACGTCGAGACGGCGTCGCTAGGCCCCGGCGACATTGACAAGACGTTCCGCTCAAGCTGCATCGGTACGACGCTTCCACGACTCTCCCAACGGCATACGGCCGTTATTTGCTAACGTTGGCGTGGACAAGACCTCGTCTCGGCGGCACTGGGCGGTAAGATCCTCGCCTTCTCAGACCAGTGGTTTGCCGAGGCGACCAACCTGCTGACGCCCACTGCGCCCATCTCGCAGCCAGGCAAGATGGTCTTCACGGGTGCGTGGTACGACGGGTGGGAGACTAGACGGCACAACCAAGAGCCCTTTGACTGGGTCGTCATCCGCCTGGGCGTCGCCTCGGGCACCGTCGCGGGCGTCGAGGTCGACACGGCCTTCTTCACCGGCAACTACGCGCCCGCCATCTCCGTCGAGGGCTGCTTCAGTGCCGACGACGAGGAGGTCGTCTCCTGGCAGGGCGGCCGCGGCAAGTGGGAGACCATCCTCGGTGTCCAAGAGTGTGGACCCTCGCGGCGCTTCGGATGGAAGCTCAGCGCACCGTCGGCCAAGCAGTACACGCACGTGCGGCTCAACATGTACGCCGACGGCGGCATCGCGCGGTTCCGGCTCTTCGGCCACGCGGTGCCCGTGTTCCCCGAGGACAAGGAGGCCGTCTTCGACCTCGCCGCGGCCCAGAACGGCGGCGTGGCCGTGTCGTGCAGCGACCAGCACTACGGCACCAAGGACAACCTGCTGCTCCCCGGACGCGGCAAGGACATGGGCGACGGGTGGGAGACGGCGCGGTCCCGCGGCAGAGACCACGTTGACTGGGCCATTATCAAGCTCGGTGCCCCTGGCTACATCCAGAAGTTTGTCGCCGACACTGCCCACTTCAGGGGCAACTTTCCGCAGAGGGTTGCCATCGAGGCCATGGCCTGGGGAGGGCACGGAGAGCCGGATGCAAAGGCCGAGGGCTGGCAGGAGGTCGTGGCTCCGAGCAAGATGGGGCCCGATCAGGAGCACGAGCTGCCCTGCGCCGCGAGGGAGGCCGTCTTCACCCACGTCAAGCTGATCATGATGCCTGACGGCGGTGTCAAGAGGCTGCGGGTGTTTGGCAAGCGGCGGGCATAAGGACCTGCATTGCACCGTACCATGCCCGTTCAAGCCCCATCATGGCTGAATAAAAAACAAATCATGTCAAAATCGTACGCGCTCGTACTTCGTAATCATGCCAATAACCAACATGCCAGCTGTCCCGGTTGGTGCGTCGCCTGGCCTGGCAAATGACGACTTTCGGTGACGCGGTCGGTCGGTACCTTATCCGTGCCGCGCCCCACGCCAGCTCACACCACGTCAGGTACCTGGGAACCCGGAGCCGCCATCATCACACGACACCGGACTGCAGGCTTCGCGCGCGCGCCATCACCCAGCAGAGCGGCCTAAATGATCCCGCGGCCTCGAGTCCGCCTCTCCTCGCGCTTCAGACACGGCGACCGTGCATCACCGCCTGGACTGCCCGACGTCCATGAGCCGAGGCCCCTGGCTGTGCCCCTCCCTCCGCCATGGACCTTGGGGACTCGAACAGCAGCGACGGCGACCAGCAGCCGCGCGTCGTTCCTCCCGACCTCCCTACATCCCTAGACGACCGACGGCATGCACCCGTCGAGGACTACGTGCGCGAGACGGAGATGTACGATGGTTGGCAAGGTGAGCCCCCGACTCGGGCCGGCGGCGGCGGCAACGCGGCATCATGCAGCTCTCCTCCTGACACAGCCCCCAGGCCAGTCTCAGTTCCTCACAACGCCGACGCTGGCGAAGCCTCTGGGCTTCGGGAACCTCTCTCTGAACGATGCCGACTACGGGCGGGACGCCACCAAGGGGCCCAAGGATAGCGATGCCCGGCTGATGGAGATGCTACAGGCGCAAGCGGCAGCGCACCAGGCCGGCCAAGGGCTGGAGGACGAGCAGGCGGTCGCCAATGACGACAAGCTGACCGACTCGGAGAAGAAGGACATGCTGCAAAAGGCGCTGGCCATGGCTGCCAGCAACGGCGATGTCGCGAAAGTCAAGAAGCTGCTGAGCGGCCGCGCCAAGGCATTTGCCGATGTCAACGCTTCGGACGAGGATGGAACACCACCTCTGATATATGCAAGCTGTTTCGTAAGTCGAGTGCGACCCGTGCCGCCGAAAAGCACGTGTGTTGACCAAGCCCTAGGGCCACGAGAGCGTCGTACTAGCTCTGATCGAGGCTGGTGCCGACGTCAACAAGCAGGATCGGAACCAGTGGAGTGCGCTCATGTGGGCAATGACGAACCGGCACAAGGGCATCGCGAAACTATTGCTGGACAACAAGGCGTCCTCGGACCAGAAGACGTCGTCTGGGAGGACGGCGTTCGACTTCGTGCCTCCGGATAGCGAAATGTCGTACTATCTGCACGACAATGGCTACAACATCGGAAACGCGGGCGTTACCGACGATTTCTACAGCCCCGGCTTCTCCCAGGACCGGTTCGAGGAGGAAATGGCAGAGAACGAAATGCGGAGGCGGCTGATGATGGAGAGCGCTAGGGACCTCGAGGTCGATCTGGGCAACGTTGGGATGGATGACCAGCCAGAGGTACGTCTCTTGGATCGACGAACCCTGTGACGCCTTTGTGGTGGTGGGCGTAGGAATGCTGACGTGCATGGCCAGCCCGCCGATGAGCTCGAAGAAGAACAGCAAGAGTTTGATTGGAGCCGCTGTCTGCACGACCAGATGTTCGTCTTCCAGGAGCACGAGCTCGATCGGATACTGGACATTGTCATCACGAAAATGACGCCGCAGAGGTCACCCTCGCAGAAGCCCGTGCCCGCCAACATGATCTTCCTCAGCGCTAGGTACGCCCACTATCACTCAAGCCCCGAGCTGCTAGGGAGGCTCCTCGTCACCGCCATGGACCGCATCAACGACGTGGTCGAGAGGTTCCAGTGGGACATGACGATATTGGCCTTTTGGATCTCCAACGCAACATTGCTCTTGCACTATCTCAAGAAGGATGCCGGGCTTGTCGAGGCGACGGCCGAGTTTCAGGCCCAGCTCGCCGAGCTCATCAACGAAATCTTCATCCTGATTGTCCGCGACGCCGAGAGGCGCCTGGACAAGGTGCTCGACTCGGCCATGCTGGACCATGAAACCATCCCCGGCTTCGAGGACATTACTTTCCAAAACGAATGGAAGCTGTTTAAGCGCAAGACGATGGTCAAGGAGGAGCCGCTGGAGAAGCGCTTCCGCCCCCCGTCGCCGAAGCAGCGTGCCAAGCCGGCACCGCGGAACGTCACTTCTCTGCTCTCCTCTACGCTGTTCGTGCTGGACCTCTACGACATCCACTCGGTGATTACGGCGCAAATCGTCTCGCAGCTGCTGTACTGGATCGGGGCTGAGCTGTTCAACAGGATCATGTCGAACAGGAAGTATCTCGCGCGGACCAAGGCCATGCAGATCCGCATGAACATGTCCATCCTGGAGGACTGGGCCCGGACTAATAACAGACAGGCCGAGCACTACGAGGGAGGAGAGACGCGGTCCTCGGGAGAGACGACGGCCGACGCAGCCAGGCGGCACCTGGCGCCCTGCATCCAGCTTCTCCAGTGGCTGCAGTGCTTCTCGTCGCTCGCGGCAGACGATCTCGAGGCACTGGTGGGTACGCTGCAGCAACTGAAGAGGCTCACGCCCCAACAGCTCATGCATGCCGCGACGCATTACCGGCCGGAGGTGGGAGAGAAAGGATTGCCCAAGAGCGCCATGAAGTACCTGTTGGCGATCCAAAAGGAGGCGGCCCTCAAACGAGACCGGCGACGCAGCCGAGCGGCATCGCCGCTGCCCAAGCCGGGACAGGACAGCACCCCTGTGACTCCCGTCAAGAGCAAGTCCAACGGCAGTGCGCTGGAGACTCCCGGCAGCGTGCAGAGCACGCCAAACCCCAACGGGAAGGAAGAAGCCGACGGGGAGGACGACGACGCGCCAGAGCACCTGCTGGTGGACCCGGCGCTGATGCTGCCGTTCACGCTGCCGTCGGTGACGGACATGCTGGTGTCGTTCGGGGCAGGGTTCGGAGGAGTGAACCGCGAACGGGAGCGCAAATACATCCCGACGGTGCCGGCCGAGTTTTTGGAGAAGCTGGAGGTGAGCGGCGTCCGGAAGGAGCCCATGTTTGCGGAAAAGGACTGGGAGAATGAGGAGGTGTGAAGGAAGAGCAAAAGCAAAGGGCGAGAGATGTGCCGAGCCGCGAGCGGCCCACGGGAGAGAGGGAATTTACAAGCACCCCGGCTTTGTAGCTACACGGCAGGCGACAAGCAATAACATGACATGAAGACGACGATGGACCACCTACGAGCACTCGTACAAGTTGGCTGGCGTCGTCGAGCTACCAATTGGCGGTGACGCGGGCCTATGCAGTGGAGGAAGTTGACGGTTGACGGTTGACGGTTGACGGTTGACGGGGCGGGCGAAGCGGTAATTTTCTGTTGCTCTCGGCCCGCCCTGAGCCCAGACACCGTCATGCACGTCGGAGAGGGGAAGTGCCGAAGGCGAAGAAAGTACTCGCAGGAGAAAAGGGGAGAAAATCGCCAGGGACGGACCCCAAGGAGGACTAGCAAGGATGGTAGCCGGTGGCACCAGTAGGTAGGCTCCCTGCTCTGTCATGTTTTAGCGGCGCGTCGGCTCGTGAGGGTGACGTGAGACTTACGGCATCGTGGCTGGAAGGATGACTCGGGAGGTCGGGAGTTGGCTTGACGGTTCTTGCTGGTTGCTGTTGGCTCATCGCTGCGGTACATTTCCACCCGATCCTCGACGGGCTGCCTTGTTCGGCAGCAGGCTGGCCGTAGTGATACCGCGCAGGCGGGCTAAGCCCGATGACACGGGTAAAGAAAAACGAGAAACGGACGCTCGCCGTTGCAACCTGACGAGCCTGGACGGACGGCACGGCGGTTGGTGGGCTCTGGGTGCAACTTGGACGAGGGGCGGGAGCGGTGCCACGTGTACTGATCCGGCAGCGGTACCGGTCCCAGCCCGACCACGTACCTACCTTCCTTCGCTTCCTGCGCCATGTCAGCTCCCGTCTCCTCAGATGCCGTATTCGACAGCTGGACAAGCGCCTCGCTCGGTTCCCTTGTCGGGTGGTTCCCTTTTCGGGTCTGGCATCCTCGCGCTTCGTCGCAAACCCGTAATCTCGTAGTCTCGAACTGGCAGGGCCGGTGGAGCTTGGGCTGGCCTGGACGAGCTCGCCTGGACGAGCTCGCCTGGGCGCGTCGACGTCCCTGGACCAGCGCCGTGTTGCACCCAGGTTCCGACCCTGTGGAGTCGCATGATGTGGATTCCAACGTCTCTCCGCGACGGCCGTCGTATGCAGATGGAGTCGATGGCAGGAGAGGAGTCATGTCATCGGAGCGGCCAGCAGGCCGCTGCGGGCGAGCGGGCATGCATCCATCTGGTCATGGCGTTGCCTCAGCACAACCGCACCGGCGAGAGCCGAGAATGCATGCCCAGCAGCGACGGAACCGTGCTGCTCTTAAAGCTTCTTGGCCAAATTCGTGCATCGCAAACCCCTCTCGGCGGCTGACATGCACGACGAGCCAGCGCCGGCAAAACCCGGTCGGTGAAGCCGTGTGATTTGGCCGCTAGCAGCGCCACCGAAAGGGTGGTGTCGTTGGCGACGGGTACCTTGCATGCTCGCCTGTCCCGTCTGTCCCGCCTGTCCCGTCTGTCCCGTCTGTCCCGTCTGTGCCGTGCCGTGAGGGGCCTGTGTGCGTGAATGTGTGCGTCCGTCTCACCCCTTGCATCACGGCTAACAGTGCGTGGTACAACGCACACCCCAGCTGTCATGTTCACGCATGAGCCCCAGGGCCACGCGCATGATGCGGGCCCGGAGGCGTCTTGCTGGCACCCGAGAGCCACATGACCACGGCCAGAGCAAGCCCAAGCATGGGGTTTATACGTGCCGCCAAGCTTCAGGTATCCGTGCGTCTTGACTCTGCCGCCGCCGATCGGCACGGGAGACGTGGGCGAGGGCGAGAGGAACGCAAAATCGCTTGCGGCCCCACCATGCACGACCAGCGGACCAGCACGACCAGCGGACCAGCACGACCAGCGGACCAGCACGACCAGCCGAGTCGGCAGCTGGTGCTCTGGACGGTGTGGTGGTACCTGGCTGCGTGGGTCTGGCGGATGGCCAGCGGTCTCGACGTTGTCGCTGGCCGGCGATGTGGCATGCGGCAGTGGTGCGTGGTTCATCGCGAGTGGCACCATCCCGGCCACGGAGTAGCTGGTTGTCGGTGGAGAGGACTCTTGCAGCGCAGGACTCTTGCAGCGCAGCGCAGTGGCTTCCTGGCGCACCAGGCAAGCAACTCACCTGTCGGTCGTGTCGGTCGTGCAAGCGAGCGCCAGCGGCCGGCCGCTCCTTCCCGCAAACCGCCTCGTTGACCTCGGCTGGCCGAATCCTTCATCACTCACTCCCCTTCCCCTGCCTTCCCTTCCTTCCCGTCCACGACTCTCTCGTCTCATCATCCTTTCTCTGCCGCCCGTGTCCTTGCTCGCTCCCGTGCACCAGCCAGATTGCACTGTCTCGAAGCGCGCCTCTCCGTCGCTTCGCTTGGTTGGGGCCATCACGATACCGCCCCGAGTCCCGCGTGCCCACGCCGCACATGATAAAAGGACCAGGCGCCGACTCTCACTCTTGCCGCCCCGTTCGAGACGTTTCTGGCGGGCCACTGCGCGAGAGGCCCTGAGCGAGAGGCCCTGAGCGAGAGGCCTTGAGCGAGAGACCCTGGGTTTCGTTGCTCATTCGGCTTCGATCCAGTCTTTCTCCTCTCTCTTCCAGCTCGCTTGC
Organism: Tolypocladium capitatum; assembly: GCA_002901185.1. Taxonomy (NCBI): domain Eukaryota; kingdom Fungi; phylum Ascomycota; class Sordariomycetes; order Hypocreales; family Ophiocordycipitaceae; genus Tolypocladium; species Tolypocladium capitatum. The sequence continues at coordinate 7,815 of NRSZ01000301.1, read as the reverse complement.
CGCACCGCTCCGAAACCGAGGACACACCTCACTTACACCAACAGAGAGCACCCACCGTTGCACTCGTGGTATCCCTGGCTTGCCCGCCGCCTCTCTCTGCCGTTTGTTACCCGCAATACTCTCGTTATCGCCCTTCCCGCAGCCGCCGACAAGCCCGAAACACCCTCTCGCCCTCGCAGCCGGCCCGCTTCCGCTGTGGTGCAGACAGTGTTCGCTCATCTCGTCCCGTCTTGGTCCCACCCTCTGTCCCCGCTGCAGTTCTCGCCATCGCACCAGGGGACCTCACTGGAACTCCCCCGTCTGGGGCGCCAAGCAGATATTATCATGGTGAGTCGGGAGCAAAAGCAGCGCGAGCTCGGCCCGAGAGACAAACCGGCCATGCTGCCGACGAGGTTCTCCTCGGTGCGCCAAAAGAGCCGGTCGGGCTTGGGGAGACCGTCGTTCCGGGACGACACCAACTTGGTGGCTCTACGATACGAGAAGACGAAGCCGGCAACGCCGCCTGTCCCCTTGCCTCCTGCTCGCCATCTGCTCCGCGCGGCGAGCATTGCAAGCACCCGATCGAACACGGCGTCGTCGACGAGGACGACTCGATCATCCTCGTCATCCATTTCCTCGTCGTCACACAGCCCCATCATCGTTGCGCCACCGTCCGCCTATCAGCTCGGGATTGCGCCGCCCACCGAGCAGCATCCAGCCTTGCGGTCTCCGCTGCCAGCCAAGGGGCGCGCCTTGGACGACTACTGGAAGCGTGACTCTGGCCATGCGCCGACGACGACGTCGTCGACCACCATCCACGAGGAAGATTGCGAGGACGACGACGACGAGGGGCTACGGGCCAAGTTGGACGTGCTCGCGGCTTCCGGCGGTGCTGCACCTGTGTTGCGACTCGTCGACAACAGGCCGGTTGGGCCAGTTGGGCCAGTTGGGCCAGTTGGGCCGGTTGGGGGCCGAGCGTCGTTGGAAGCCTCACTGGACTTGAGCGACGAGACGGCCGCTCGTGCCGTAGCTGCAGCTGCAGCTGCAACACCAGCATCGCCCCCGTTGGCCACCAACCCAAACTCTCCTTCTTCCTCACCACCATCACACCCACAGGACACGCCGCATCCGCGGGCATCGTCGCTTAGGAAACTGGTCAAGCGGAACAGTTCGCGGCTGTCCAAGTCGCGCCGACAAGGGAGGCATTTGAGCGAGGAATCGGATCCCGCCACCGGCCAGATGGCGCCGATGCAGCCGCAGCCCCTGATGCGGGGCTGTACGTCCCCAGCCTCCGCTGACCAACAACAGCAGCCGGCGACAATGCCACTAGGCTCAACAATCCCCAACGCATCTCCCACCGCCGACAGCAACGCGCGGTACTCGCCTCTGGCCATTGCAATCCCGACCGATAGTCTCCTCGACGATGACTTTATGGCCGGATTTTCTTTTTCGAAACGCGGCAGCATCATGTTTGGAGGCCGGCGCGCGACGACGACACTCGACGGCGCAGCGGACCAGACCTCGGCCGACGGCAACGGGCCCACGTCCCTGAGCCAGACGCAGTCGAGCATGAGCACCGAGAGGCCTGGTTCCGAGGTCAGCACCGCCGAAACGGTGACGCGGAGCCTGATGGCGCCGCCCGACGTCCGTGTCCTGTCGCCCGACGTCGAGAAGGACTCTCAAAAGGTGAGGTCGCTCTATGATACTGGCGATGCCAATAATTGGGAAGACGGCGCAAGACACTCCTTCTGCGAGCGCTTGGAGCCCACGCCCGAGGTCCCGGCAGAGGAGGCCGCGAATGACCCGTATGGATTTCCTTGACCACCCGTCGCCCCGTCCCAGGCCACGTTGCGCTGACTCCATTTCCTAATCTAGGGCATCCACTCATCTCGCTGCCGACTTGGCTACTTCAAGATCCGCAAGTTCTTTTTCCCAGCGTCAAGATAGCTTGAGGCGAGACACGGAGCTGGCAGGAGGCCTCGAGGACTGGGAGGACATTGACGGCGCCGACGTCGATCGATATGGCTTCATCAGCACGCCGCCGCGGCCCGTAAGCACTCCCACCGCGGAGCTCAAGTCGGCGCAGTTCTCTCCTAGGAGGAGACACATGCTGCAGAAGAGGGACCCGATGGGCTTTTCGTCGCAGCTTGGCGGCGGGCGCATGCCGAGCAGGAAGGTCTCGGCGCGGTCACTCAACACGCAAAACTCGGAGGTGTCCGTGGCCTCGGTGCGGTCGTCGCGGTCGGTGATGCGTCAAGCGAGCAACCTGCTACCACACAATCGCAATAGGCGTTGGATGGACGAGGCTGGGGACATGTTGACTGTCTCCCCGAGTCTGCAGGACCTCGTGGAAGAGGCGCGGATCGAGAAGATTTCGGATGCGCTGAAGCGCAAGGAGTGGGAAAGATCGGAGAAGTGGCGCAAGATGGCCAAGGTCGTCGGGAACGGCGACCAGGGCCAGGGCATGGGATTTGAGTTCGACGTCGAGGACCCCAAGCTGATGGAGCGGACATGGAAGGGTATCCCTGACCGGTGGCGGGCGGCCGCGTGGTGGTCATTCCTCGCCTCTACCGCCAAGGAGCACGAGGGCTCGCCGTCGGCAGAAGACATCGTCGCCACCTTTCATCGTCTGCTGCGGAGGAGCTCTCCGGACGACGTGCAGATTGACCTGGACGTGCCCCGGACCATCAGCCGACACATCATGTTCCGGCGGAGGTACCGTGGCGGTCAACGGCTGTTGTTCCGGGTCCTACACGCCCTGTCCATCTACTTTCCCGAGACTGGTTATGTCCAGGGGATGGCGTCGCTCGCTGCGACGCTTCTCTGCTACTTCGACGAGGAGAAGTGCTTTGTGATGCTGGTGAGGATGTGGCAGCTGCGCGGACTGGATCGGCTGTATCGCCCCGGGTTCGAGGGTCTGATGGCCGCCCTGCGGGAGTTTGAGACGGGTTGGCTCAACAAGGACGTGGCCAACAAGCTGGTGAGTTGGACGAACAGGGCGCGCCTGGCCCATGCGAGATGAAATGCCCGGCTAACGAGGCATCAGTCTGAACTCGGCGTCGACAGCACGGCCTACGGAACGCGGTGGTATCTGACGCTCTTCAACTTGTCGATACCATTCCCAGCTCAACTTCGCGTCTGGGACGTGTTCCTCTTGCTCAACCCCTGCGCCGACCAAAGCCCTGTACAACATGCACAAGCGGCGAGGGCAGGCGAGGACGCGCCCGCGAGCGGGCTGGATGTCCTGCACGCGACGGGCGCGGCCGTCGTCCAAGCCCTCCGGGAAGTGCTGCTTGACTCTGATTTCGAGAATGCCATGAAGGCATTGACGTCCTGGATACCCATCAAGGACGAGGACCTGCTGATGAAAGTGTCCAAGGCGGAGTGGAAGACACACCAAGGCAAGAAGAAGACCTAGCAAGCTTGCTTGCCGTTCTGCTAGCCTTGACGCGACGCGCCGCACCACGCGACGACTGATTTCTTTCTGATTTCTTCCTTTTCTCTGGAAGAGACGCACTAAGATGGCAACGCAACGCCTTTCCTTGTTCTTTTGTCTTGTTCCGCTCTTCCCCTTACAGCTTCCATCGAGCAACACGTTGATACCCATTTCTTTTATCGGCCATTGCTGTTTCTGCCTTTGATCAGGCTTTGCCTTTCCTTTGATTACTGGTTGATGAGGCGGACAGCCGGGCGGGGGCTGGAATAAGTTATCCGGGTTTCGGCTCTTCATTTGGTTCCAGTATGGGCTGGCGGTCGGGGCGCTTTCTGCTCACTTATCTATCTGTACCCCCTTGGCGACGACGTCGTTACCTATCTTGTCTCCCGGGGTTCCTATTACAACACTATACCAGCGGGGGTGACGGCCGGCCGAGGAGAAGCACGAAGTAGAGGCATAAACAAACAGTGGTATTCTTGGTCGTGGCGTGCCAGTACGTACCTTGCATGCGAGTGAGACATTTGAATCTTGATGTTGCCGCAACACAACGCTTAGCAGAGAGCCCCTGCGTCGTGGGCTGCCGGGTAGGTAATTAACTGGACAGCCGCGAAACGGCAGCTCAGCTTGGCACGACAATTCCGCGGCCGGGCTACGTGTTGCATGCCGCTCTGCATCGCCTCTGTCTGAGATCAGCCACCGACGTCGGGCAGCTGAGCGGCACGGGACTCGCGACGAGACATTTGCACCGTCAGGTCCGCGCACGCACCGTGACAGCCGCCACGCTGTCACTGCAAGCGAAACCCGGGGGCGCTTGCGGCCGCGCCTCGCCGGCTCTGCTCGTGCTCGTGTCACTGACAGCGGCGCCTCTGGCACGGCCACATCCGTCAGTCAACTCGTATACGAAAAGTACAGACGGCCATCCCGCGGCGGAATCGACGACGAAATTATCAGATGATGCATGGCCTCCAGCCAGCCACCCGCCCGCGCCGCCCCCTTGCCTCGGCACATGCCTGCGCTGTGCTGCTCACCCCCAATCACCATGGCCAACATCAGCATCAACGCTGCAGCTCGTCGTGTGTAACCGCTTCCCGCGCTGCAATGCGTGCGAGCAATCAGGCCCGTGGGTCGTGGGTACGAAGTACTTGGTGCGACGCGGTGGTGCTATATTAAGCAACAGCCCAGTACGGCACCCGCCCCGGCGCGCCCCGCCAGCCGCGGCCAATCAGAGGCCGCGCCGTCCAGCCTCGCAACCCCAAAGCGGATAAAAGACGAAAAGGACACCCGCGACCCGAACGGACCCCGGCTCACCGGTCGGCCGACACGCGGGCGCGACTCGCGAGCCTGCAGATGATGTGTTTACGTGCATGCACCACGACTCGAGTGCGACGAGAATAGCGCACGCACAACAACAGAGGCGCGTGCGTCTGCGAATAAACTCAACCGAAATCTCAACCAACCTCCTTGGTTCGTCTCGTCTCCGTCGTCGGCCGACAAGCCCAAACCGGGCCCCCTGCCCTGGTCCGTGGCCCCGCCATGCATCCGTGATATTGCAGGACTGCCTCGAACCCCTTCCGCGACCGCCTCCAAGAAAGCCAAAAAAAAAACCCCTCCAGCCTCCCGAGCTCGGCTCTTTGCGGGGCCGGGCAAGGGCCTACGTGGAACCAACGTCGAATCGCTGTCTTCGTGTACGAGTACGTGCGATCCCGGAAACTGGGGACGATGCGCGTTAATCTCCACAAGCCATGTTGTTTCATCGTCGTCCACACCCGTGCCACCTCTGCCAGCCCCTGCTGTCCGTGTCAACCACCAGCCTTGACATGTCCCGCCACTGACAGATGAGGCGTCTTGTCCCCTATGCATCACGCCTTGCAACTGCCGTGCGTGGCGGCCCCCGCGGGCCTCGTCCCAACTCGAGTGCAAGGTTGTTTCGATTCATCTCAACCCCTTCAATTTCGCCGTCGTTTCGATGTGGCTGGTTCCGCAGCTGTCATGTTGCGGCTTCTCCAGATCGACGTCGACAAGGTCTAACAAAGTACATCAATACCGATACAGCTTGTCTCTTTTCCACGCCGCCTTCATATGTACGCCTGGCAAACCCCGCTCCGGTGTAAACGCCTGTAAGGCGCCACGCCTGGTGCTGTAAATCCCAGGGAAACAAAACAACAAAGAAAAGGAGGCCTTCTAGATGTCAATGAAGGTCGAGCGAGCCCCCATCCAATGTAGTCCAACCTCTGTCCAGTTAACTTGTCCTGGTCAAAATATATCCAAAGAGGAAATTGGACGAGGCAAAGGAAAAGGTTACATGTCATCGTCGTGCGTATCCAAAACCGGCACCCAAACTGCGAAAAAAAAAAAAGATCCAAACCACTGTAAACAGAGTCCGAGAAATGCTGTTTCGTGGGCGGGGTCGTGGAGCTCGTGGCCTGATAACATGAAATCCATCAATCTTAACGGGGTCCATCAACGTTACTCTTCAGCCCCACCACGTAACCTTGATTCCCTCTCTCCTGGCGACATGAGCCTGTCTCGTGATGCCCCATCGTCGTCGTGATGTCGACTACTTGATGCCCCCGAACCGTGGGTCGAGTGAAAATGGGACCGCGAACCTTCGTGCGTGGCTGGTCCCGCCGGTTCTTGCGATAGCAGCGCGGACACGGAATGTTTCCTGCTCTCAGCGCCGTATGCATCCCGTACCGAACCCGTGCTGGGGTCTCGGTTTGGCGTTGCAGCTCGGGCCGCGCGATCGGCTTCTTCAACCTGCCCGTGACCCGGGGACCGATACCACGAGACATCACTCTTTTGGCGTTTGTGTGTCCTTCTGCCCGGCGGCGGGTTGGATAGACTGCTCTGTATGAAGGGCGGCGGAGATCGAGGTCGAGATTCGCTGGGTGCCTGCGAAGGCTGCTGTGATCCCGTGTTCTTGCGCTTCCTGTGAGTCTCCCCTATCACCCCAGAGCCCGTGTTAGCTTATAGCGACTCTCGCTTTCTCTTGGTCTTGGACGAACCAGACGGAGTCCCCGGTCTGTTCGAGCTGGCGCCCCCCGCCTGCGACGATGGTGGGTGCCAGTGGTGGAAATAGATGGATGGGCTCGCGTCTTGTTGAGCCGATTGCGTTTGTACGTGCGGCTGTGGCTGGTACGGCGGCATCGGCGCTGCAGTTGCTTGTCCAGGCTGCGAGGGGTTCGTCCCGAGGCTGGGGATGTTCGGTATTTGTCGGCCTACGATACCGCTGACCGTCTGCCCTCGTGGCCTCGTCGGAGACGCCGGGTACTGGCTGTATCCCCCAGGTCCCTGCGCTGGTGCTAGATTCGTGTGAGGCCCGGGATATTGGCCTTGGGGGACGTCTCGTGGGTGGTGATCCGGCGAATGCGGCCTTTGAGGCTGGAGCAACTGAGCGTGTTGGCCTTGTGAATGCTGCATGTACTGCTGCGCCCATTCCAATGCCGCTTGAGGCAGTGTGCCTCCAACGCCCATGCCGGCAAACACCAACGGCACCATCGGAGGAGGGATACCGCCGCCGAGGGAGGCCCGTAGCATGTCCATCTCAACTCGCCTCTGCTCCAGGCGCAACGTCTCTTGCCTCGTCCTCTCCTCTTCCTGCTTCGTCTTTTCCTCCTCCGCCTTGGCCAAGAGCCAGTTCCTCATGGATTCTTCGGACCCCTGCCACTGCTGGGGAGGAGGAGGCAGAGCCGTCCATGCCTGTCCTTGCTGAGCCCCATGGCCCAGCGGGGCCGGCGGCGGCTGACCGTGATGGCTCTGATGCGGGGGTGGAGGGACACCGGCGGGGCTAGGCTGCTGAGGAGGCAATGCCATGGCCGCCGGAGGGGGCAAGCCACGATGAGGAGCCGACATGAGCTGGTTGACTGGGCTGTGACTGCGGGAAACAGTTGCTGAGGATTTGTACGACGCCTCGTGGTAACTCAAGGGGGGGGAGGGCCGGGAGGGGGACGGCGGCGTCGGCAAATCATGAACGGACTTGTAGCCGTAGGGTGCTGGTGGCTGCTTCAGGGTAAGCATCATCGCTTAGACGAGTTGCAAGCGTGTCGTGTGCATGTGCAGGTGGAGAGTTGTTGACGGGCAAGTGCCTGTGAACTGCGCAAGGATTGTTTGAGCGTGTAAGACAAACAAGAAGTGAAAGCGAGAGGCAGCGAGAGGCAGCGAGAGGCAGCGAGAGGAGGCAGCAAGAGGCAGCAAGAGGGAGCAAGAGGTAGCAAGAGGCATCAAGAGGCATCAAGAGGCGGCAACCAAGGGAGTAAAGGAAGACGAGAAAAGTGGAAACGAGGGAGCTCGGGAGGAGGCGTACACAGTGGATATATAAAGTCGGCAGCAAGTCGTGGATGTATACTCGAATCGGACGAGAGCTCGAGAACAATGGCGGCAGAACCGGGGAGGGAGGAGGG
>NRSZ01000300.1:0-22750 GCA_002901185.1 Tolypocladium capitatum | reverse complement strand
TATTGAATTAGCCCCCGAGTCGAGCTACTTACAATGGCATTGACGCCGGTCATTTGTTGGCAAATCATCAGCACAATCGAGATGATGGCGCGGTTTCGGTTGCCGGGAACCATGAACATCTCCTTCAGAAGAGCCTTGGCCGTCGCGTCTCCCGTCAGCCGCCTCTCAATCTCAAGCTGGTCGGCCATTTCTTGGATTTCGGAGGACACGTATTCCGAGTCGGCAGGCAGTCTGTGAGAGTTGGCACGGGGCTCATGCTTGCATTCCCAGGTCTGGATCATCAAATTACCCTCGCAGTCTGACGAGAATGCTGGTGGCTCGCTCCCAGTCATCCTTTCTGGCACACCAACGCGGGCTAGACGGCTCGTCAGTCGTGAGTTGTGCGCATAGCTGGTTCTTCATGATACCTTTCTGGAGATGAGAGCATCCCGACGATGAGGAATCTAGAGTTTCATCAGCAACTACTCCACCGCTTGCGTGGCTGCATCCCCGGCTTACAGGGCGGGAAGGGCCTGGAGGGCGAGAGGGACGACGTAGACGGCCGGAGCAGGCACGTGCAAGAGGCAGCCGTAGTTGACCCTGAGGAGACAGGAGGAGACAGCGTGAGCCGAAACAAAATCATCACCGGCAACCACGGGACGACGACGCACCAGAAGGCCACCATGATGCCGAAGACGATGAACAGCTGGTAGAATGCTGTCGATCAAGGTCAATGCCGAGACGTCGCGTCCTCCCTTGTCCCCGCGACGACTTACAGGTCAAGCCGCCACGAATGGCCCGCGGAGCGCACTCCGACACGTACAACGGGGTCAAGGTCGAGGCCGCGCCGACGCCGAGCCCTGCGACGAATCGGCCGACGTACATGGCGGCCAAGGTGCCGTTCGCGGCCGACGCAGCCTGCAGGACGACGCCGACGGTGGTGAGAGCCCCCGTGGCTACGAGACATGGCCGTCGGCCATACTTGTCGGCCAGCCAGGAGATGGCGAGGCAGGCGGCAAAGCATCCTGCCTGCAGCGTCGAGACGATGTTCTGGTCCAGGTTGGCCTTTACGTCCTTGGGCTGGTCAAGGGTGCCGAACGTCTTCTGGGCCGGCGTCATGGCCAGGACGCCGCCGATGGCTCCCGTGTCCCATCCGAAGAGCATGCCGCCAAAGCAGGCGGAGCACACGAGGGCGAAGACCCTCCATCCGTAAACCTCGTCGGGGTCGGTGCGCATCGCATCGTTGCGCACGATGGACCGCAGCATCTTGGCCATGGCCGCCATGGTGGGCGACTGTCCCCCCCGCTGGGGATCCGGTTCGATCTGAGCGGTTTCCGAGAGCCCGCGATGAGCGGTAGAACTGAGGCGAGGTGCTGCCGGCTCCGAAGGACTACACCATGCTTATAGGTCTCAGGGTGTCCACGAGCCATTAATACTTGGCATAAGCAGCACCTGCGGATCGAACCGTGTCCCCATTAGCGTGGTGTCAGATTGAGGCCGCCCAATTGATAGGGGCCATGGACCACATCGACAGATGACCCCATCTTCTAACATTGGCGGCGGCGCCTCGGTTCACAGAGTGGCGCAAGGCGCGTGCTGCGAACGACGGCGGCGCCGCATCGTCGGACCGGTCGCCGAAGAAGCACGGAGCCCAAGCGTCTTGGGCGGAAGTGACATGGAAAAAGCAATGCAAACGAGCAACTCATGCTTTGTGGAACTGTCTGAACGCATGGTGCAGCCCTGCCCGAGGTGCAACCCTGCCCGGGGTGCAACCCTGCCCGAGGTGGTGCTTCGTGGCGGCGGGTTCTGCAACCTCTCGTATCCGTGTGCGTCTCATTCTTCCTGGCAGGCATAGCACAATCCCAGCACCGGGGACAACTCGTCGGCGGATGCGAGGGGCGCGTTCATGGTGCGCGAGGGCCTGGACCGCAGCGGTAGGACGAACAGGACGACGTAGGTGAAGCTCCCGAACGGCGGTTCGTGGACGAGGGGCGACCTGGTCAACCGGTCAAGGCGATGCGGCTTCCAACCAAGCTTCATCTCCCCGATCGTCTTGGTTGTCGTTTTAGGTGCAAGTTGCCGATGGGGAGGTGGGACGGACGGTGAGGCTTTGCAGTGCGTAAGTTGGACAGCGGTGGTGGATGCAGCCTTCTTCGTAGACTTGGGGCGGCCAGTGCATCGGGACTGGCTATCCGGGGCAAATACCAACGGCATCACGAAAGATGGCATCGTGCGTCTTCATCCTCGGCGGAAGCATGGAAACCAAATAAGGGGCTCGTCCCGCGGTATAGGCCGAGGACGAGTCACGCTGATGATGGCGATTGAACGAGAGAGACCCAGCTGGAGGCGGGGTGGATTAGGACTACTTCGCAACTCAGCACCAAACATCATCACCATACACTCAAACCACACCCTGCGGCCGGCGCCTCCAAGTTCCAAAACCAGTCTCAATCGCCCCCGATTGACGATCGCGAGACACTCCTGACGCCATGGCGCGAGTACCCGGCGCCGACACCCATACTCGCTCCCGCAGCCTCCTCCAGCTGCAGAAGCTCCTGAACCTGCGCGACGCCGTGAGCCCCCTGACGCTGGTGCTCGACAGCCTGGAGCAGACGGCGCGACCGCTCATCTCAGAGGTCGTCACGCGCGCAAAGGTATCGTCGCCGAATCTTCCGACACTTGAATCTTCCGAGACTGAGCTCGAGCTGACTCGACTCCAGATGGCCAAGACCAAGGTAGTGTTTTTGTCCTTTGCCACGCTCAAGAAGCCCCGAGATGTCGACGTCTTTGTCAGAGCCACTGGGCGAGATCTGAGGACGGTGAGAAATGAGCTGGTGGCTCATTACCCCGTCTTTGACCCGACGCAGGGTCGAGACAAGCCCGCCCAGAGTGAGTTGCGACATGAACTACCACGCCACGACTTTGAGCTCACACATTGCAACCACAGGGGCCGTCGTCATTGTTGATTCTTTAAACAACCTCGCATCCACAGACCCCGGATCCCTGGCGGCCTTTCTATCGAGCATCGTCACGCCTGCGGTATCGATCGTGTCCGTCTATCACACCGACGTCCCCGTCATTCTGCCCCGGGCGTTTAACGAATACGAGCCGCATCCCTTCACGATACTGTGTCACCTCGCTACCGCGATTCTGCGACTATCCAGTCTACAGCAGGAGATTGAGCGGCAGAAAGCCCGCAACAGAGCCCTCCAAGAGCCTGAATGGGGTCTCAAGGAAGGACGCGAGGGCGCCATCATCGGCCTCCGGACCAACAACAGCAAGGACGAGGACCATGGAGGTGTCACCATCGACATGGAGCTACGACGGCGCAGCGGGAGGACCGTCTCTGAAAAGTTCATCCTGATACCGGCCGTCGGCCCCATGATAGCACCGGGCCGGATATCGCTGCTGTCCGACCACCCCATGTTCGCTGCCCGGGGCGGCGCGGATGGCGCAGCAGGGGAGCCGGATGAGGCGCCGGAGAGCACCTTCAACCTGGGCCTGACGGAGAAGCAGCGCAGGGACAGGGAGGGGATCGTGCTGCCGTATTTCGATGCGCAGACAGATATCGGCGGGGGAGAGGGGGGGAGGATCTTGTATGAGATGGGACGAGAGGACGATTTTGATGACGAGGAGGATGAGATCTGAAATACATGTGATAAAATGAAACTCGCCAGGACAGGAATATACCCGTCAAACTTGGCGATATGCCCCCCCTCCGCCCCCAAAAAGCGGCCATGATACTGGCCAACGTGAGGCTTGCTTGCTGGATGGAGCACGGCGCAAGCCTAAAATTCTACAATTTATACAAGACGACCCCTGCCCAGTGCGTCACAATCCCTCTTGTATCGTATCATCTACTTTGTCACTCAACTTCGGTTCTATGTAATGCTCTAGTTTCGTAGTTTACACGCAGAGGAGAGAGTTCAGATGATATGCACGAACACATAACCGCAACCAATAATATCTTGGGAGATTTCTCTTGGATCTAGGCAGCTCACCCTGTAAGGACCCTCAGCGGGAACAGCATGAGCATTGATATGATCGTCGCATTCCTTCAGCAGCATCTTGTGTACGTTGGCCCATAAACCTCGCACGCCAGGTTCTGCTGCGGTATCGGGTGAGTATAGATGGATGCAGTGAGTTGTAATAAAACCATAGCCTACAACTGTTGCCATTCTTGCAAACACCACGAGGGGCAGAACAGCATTTTCCGGCAGCCGCTGGCTCAACCAAAGGCAGGAGGCTAGTAGCCAATCCAACAAGAGTCTCAAACTGCATGATTAATTCGATTTTGAAATTCGTCGACGTTTGTAATAGAGAATTGAAGGATGAAGGTTCTTGGGCAGCTATTTCCTGTGATTGGAGGAAGAGCAGCTCGTCGCTTAGATATTCGTTGTCTTGCCTCTTCTGCCCACGTGATGTTGCTTCCCGTACCGCATACGCCGACATGAGTAGTTATAAGGGGGGGGGGGTACGAGATACGTCATGGATTCATAGTCCCATAGGTTGAAGCTAGGTTCTAGCCAATTAAAACAGCTATTCAGTTATTATATTATGTTCTTATCGCTATTGCAGTTAATGATAAGTCTACGTTATTATGCACATCCACGAAATATCATCCGAACAGACGATGGCCGGCTTTGCATAATCGATTGGGAGTTTACAGGATGGTGGCCGATGTGTAAGACTCCCTGACATGCATTCGTTCAATCTCTCCATCGTATCCCAGACTGGGAGCGCGTTAAATGGCATTCTTCAGACTTTCCTCCCGTGCCGAGCTTCGTGAATCTGATGGACGAGCTGTCCGGTCAGATCAGACAAGAGCGGCTACGGGCGAACTTGGTTGAGGATTTCTCAATCGATCGGCGGGACTGAGGCGTTTCAAGCCAGTAGTGCGTCCACGGGTGAACCAGACACTTCCATGCGTAGAATAAAATCGTCGATATCAGTGGCCTTCCTAGCTACCCACGATACACATGTGTAAGGCTGGCCCATTGTTCCTCGCGGCACTGTATTAAGAAATACGAGCGTGGTGACTGTGAGGCAGCGGGTGCAGAGCGGCCAGACGAACCAGCTGGTGTCGCACAGGCCTCGTTACAGCCGCGTCAACTACTCTGGGGTATCCAAGGCGGATTGAGAATCCAAGGGCGATCATCGACCTCGAGGGAGGAAACGAGTACAAGGACGACGTATGAACTGATCCTTGCTGTCGGATGTCATGTGTGTTTCCGCATGCCAATAAGGAATCTCTACGGAGTACTCGCCTGTGTCTAAGACATTGCTGCACACTTGCTTTCCACAACCGATGAGAAAACTACCTGTGCCACACAGGCGTCCTCCGCAGACGGCAGCCTTTTGGGAGCCTTCGGTGGTCTCTGTGGCGCTGGAAAAAGCCGACTCCTTTTACGGCCTCGGGCGTCGCGTCCACTCTCGTCGGATTGCAGCAGCAAAAGGCGCGTTCCGATCCATCTTGCCTCAGCTACGAGTACTCGCATAGCCAGAACCGGGCAGGAGAGTTGAAACACCGGTGAAATCATGCAGCGGACGGCAAGGGCGTGAGACATGTCTAAAGGACCCGCATACTAGTTCTAGTACTTGCGACTCAGCTAGCCACCTTTATCCGCATTCTGAATATCCCGAAACCAAGCAATGTCTTCTATCCACTCGCAGGTTATTCCCGCACATGGGTGGAGATGTTGTCGATGCACAGGAATGAGGTGGCAAAAAGTTGCGTCCGGTCAAGCACGGGCTGCCACCCAGTCGAGATCACGTCCCCAACGTTGCAATGGACTTGACTGTCATTTCGGAATAGTCATATTTATCCAAGACTGTCTTACTTGGCAAATGTAATCCCTTGTGTTGGACATACCTGCAAGTCCCGCTAAATCGAATATAAAAACGCCGACCTGGCCTCCCACGACTATCCAGCTGTCTCTTGGATATCGTGCCACCATCCCTTCCATCTTTTCACCGCTCTCAACCAGCCGAATCTCGAACGCAAAAATGAAAGTTTACGTCGTCCTTGTCGCCTTGCTGCACTTGGCGGCGGCCGGTCGTGGAGTCTGCGGCGGCAAGTCTTGTTGCAGCGAGGGTGTGAGTCGTTCGGAACAAAGCCTCCCCAGTCCATCGCTAACCTTGCAAACACAGTACCCCTGCAACCGCATTTTAGTGAGTTGACGAGCGATGCCGACATTTGAGATGGCTAACATTGTCCAACCAGCCCGGTGGCAATTGCTGCGGCGGGCTCAAATGCTGTGGTTCGGCCGCGAATCCCACCTGCGCGACAAAGGGTAAGTGGCAAGCCCCAGTGGCGAGCCATGGTAATCTTGTTAACGAGCATTTTTCCAATACCTTAGCCAAATGTGGCCAAACTAAGTAAGCCTGCGTTGGCGGTGGAATACAGTCGCGTATGTCCCTTGCACGGGCTCCGTCTCATTCTTGCGAAATTGGGGGAGCTGCCTTGTAATGTAAATGGAATATACAGAACACGAATGGAAGCCATGGGACGCCGGTCCAGCGATGCCGGCGACGTCGCTGGTGAGGGAGCTGGCTCCGTGGCAAGGGGCCCTTGAACACTCGCTTACGTTCCTTCGCCATGGCCTGCACGGTCCTCTGTGACCACCGGTTCTTCAGGGCTTTGCTGATACTGAAAGTCGTCATCGTCGCTCCAAACCCCAAGGGAAATACCTAGTCAAACCAAGTAATATCTGGGCCGGCTGTCTCCGGCTCCGGCAAAACTTACACCCGAGCATCGATTTGTAGGCTCCTCCCATCCAACACCCTGAAGGCCCGTCGTCGCACGATCGCCGGAGCCAAGCACCACGTCCTCCTTGACTCTACTCCCAACAGCTCACCAGTCCACTCAGCGACACGACAGTCCTCCAGCGTCCACGAACCGCGACATCCATCCCCCGGACTCGGCATCCCGGAGACGCGACGGTTGAGTCACCCACCCGTGCACCGACGGGCCTGTGCGACGGCCAACAGGCTGCCTCGCGCGTCCTTCTTGACACGTAGTTGGAAGCCAACATACGATATACGTCCACGCCGTCCGCCCTCCCATCCTACACCGGTTCAAAATGATTCGCTCAACACAAATATCGAGGCTAGATGGTACGCTCCATCGCCCCAAGACTCCCCGCGCAAGCACCCTGACACCCGCCAGGCCTCATGCTCTGCGCCTCGGTCGACGACGAACAGGTCCGCCAGCCACCCTCCACGATGCCATGACCAAGCAGCCCTAACGCCACCTAGTCCGAGGCCGCCGCCCTCAAGGAGGTCAAGCAACAGATCCGCCAAGTCCTCCGCAAGCTCACCCGCAACTCGGAGCCCCAGGCCTCCATCGAGACGGGCGCCTACACCATCCACTACCTCGTCGACTCCGACGTCGTCTTCCTCTGCATCTGCGAGCGCTCCTACCCGCGCAAGCTCGCCTTCACCTACCTCGCCGACCTCGCCCGCGAGTTCACCACCACGCACCCGCCCCCGCAGCTGCACTCCCCGCAGCTGCGGCCCTACGCCTTCATGGACTTTGACAGCTTCATCGCCAAGACGCGCACCACCTACGCCGACGCCCGCGCCTCGCAGAACCTCGACAAACTCAACGACGAGCTGCGCGACGTCACAAAGGTCATGACCAAGAACATCGAGGACCTGCTCTACCGCGGCGACAGCCTCGAGCGCATGGGCGAGATCAGCAGCCGCCTGCGCGACGATAGCAAAAAGTACCGCCGGGCGGCCGTGCGCATAAACTGGGAGCTGCTGCTCAAGCAGTACGGCCCGTTCGCGGGGCTGGGCCTCATCGTCTTGCTGTTCGTCTACATGCGCTTCTTCTAATGACGGCTGGCGGCGGCATCAGCCTGCGTGTTTTCTGGTAGATATTGGCGGCCAAGCGAAGGGGGGAAAGAAAGAAACGGCATTGGCGAGATGCGTGGCATCTCTTGTAGTAGTCTATGTACACTATGTGACTATAGGAATGTCTTGGGGTCGTAATTTCTTCCCATCCGTGTGTCGCCAACTGCGTAGCGTAGTACTCGGCGTAGAGGCCGCACAGCTCATTGCTTGGAGCCATTTTCGAAACAGCTCCTTCTCAGCGTCCTTCTCCCCCGAGGCCCGCCCTACATGATCCGACAGTTGTTCGTCGACGGCGGAGCTGCCGGCAGCGCAACCGGCAACGCCGTCGCCGCGTGCTGCCACTCCAGATGGTCCTGCAGCGCCGCCACGTCCTCGAACTCGTCGTCGGGGCGGTACGGGGACCCGTCGTCATCTTCGTCCTGCGGCTGCTGCGCTTCCTCCTCGCAGAACGGACACAGCAGCCTCGCCGACCAGTCGCCGTGCGGCGGAGCCATGTGGTTCGCGACGGCGAGCGGCGCAAACACCACGGGTTTCTCCCGCGGGCCGGACAGCGTTGTCCCGGTCGCCTGCCACTGGGGATTCGTCGTCGTCGTCGTCGGCGACAGCAGCGATGCCGGGGAGTTGGTCGCGTCGGGAGACGTCCGCGATGTCGGCACGCTCTCCAGGTCCTCCCACACCAAGTGCCCGTCGCAAAAGTCGCAGATAAAGGCAATGTCCTCGTCGCCGAAGCGCTCAAAGCCGCCAATCCCGGTGCACATGTCCAGCTCCTCCAGCTGCCTCCGCTGACAGTCGCCCTCGGCCGCTCGGCCGCTCGGCCTGCTCGACGACAAGCCCCGTCGCTGCAGCCGGCGGCGGACGAGGAACGCGCCGAGGCACCGCTTCGACGACTCCTGGTCCGACGCGAATATGCGGTGCGCTGCGCGGCATTGTGCCCGGTGGAGGTCCTTCTGCAGCACGTGCGTGTCGCGGACCCAGATGGGGTTTATCAGGCCGCCGGATCGGCCCCAGTCCTCGAGGCTCTGGACGTGGGCGTGGAACCTGGCGCGCAGGGCCCTCAGCTCCTCGATGGACTCGTCTACGCCAGGCGTCAGTGCCGCCACGGATAAGAACATCAGGAGAGTTGGAAGAAAGGGGGGAGGACCTACACTTGCTGTCGTGCTCGTAGTGGGACTGCCCGTTGACTAGCGGCGACAGCTCCTGAAAGTTCCTCTTGGCTTCGTCGAGCGCCTCGTCGAGAGCGCGCATCTGCTCGTGCTCGTCGGGCCCCCAATGGCGCTTGTCGGCCAAGTTGAGGATGCGCAGCCCGTCGGTGAGCAGGTTTGCGATGTCAGCCAGCAGCGTCCCCACGGAGTCGGAGCCGCCCATTGCGGACCTAGGATTTCAGCGGCGACGGCGCTGGGAGAGCGCCCTTTGGGGTGCGCATGAGGAAGCACGTCGGCGGCGACCTGGTGAGCCCGGCGCGGATTACGTAGCTAGAGGCAGCCCAAGGTCGACGTGGATGGCGCTTCGACGAGGCTGGCGACTCGTGACTCGTGAGGCTGTGAGGCTGTGAAGCTGTGAAGCTGTGAAGCTGCTGCCTGGCGGCCGTTCGGGTTGCGCCGCGAGCTGGGGCTGTGCCTGTGTTATGCCAGGCGAGACGATGCCTATCAATGGCGACAGGTGGGCAGATATGACGACCGGGGACAAATTGACGATGAGGCAAGGCGAGGAAGCTTCCGCCCATGTCTCTCTCAGAAGCTTGTTCACTAATATTGCCTGTTACCCGTTTCGTCCCGTCCCGTCCCGCTAGCTGCGCGAGTTAGGGTCCCCTTGACAAGGGGTTCTCGTAGGGCTGTCAGGTCGTATTTCGATCCCATTTCCGATCCCACGTACGAAGTACGGAGTACGAGGTAGACATACCTCAAAACACCGAGCCGAAAATATATATGCACAGGCAGTTTCATGACGCAGGCTGCCGGTAGTTAGTGTCTGAAGAGAACCGACGTGAAGTACGCAGTGTGCCGCAGACCATAATGTCAGGCCTCGTAGCTGGATGCCGTCATCCTACTACTATTCAACACACCAACACACCAAGCGCAGCTTACAGCGCCGTGGCCTTCTGCAAGGCACCCGTGCTGCCTCACCTCCGCTTGGTCGCCTTTCCCGCATCCCTCCCCGTCGCCTTGGCCTCGACCTTGTTGACCGCCGCGGCCGCCAGCTCCTTGGCCTCGCCCCCCTCCTTGTCTTTCTTCACCACCGCCGCCGCCTCGTCCTCGTCGCCGCCCTGGCCAAACTCGTTGACGCGTGTATAGTCGACCTTGTACGCCCAGTTCTGGTACAGGTAGACGAAGAAGATGATGTCGTCGCGGAACGTCGCCAGCCGGTGCAGGATGGGCATCTTGATGGTGAAGGCGAACAGGTCGTCGATGAAGGTGTTGAGGAACTTGTACATCATGGCCTTGGCCGGCATGTGCGCCACGCTCTTGAGCCGGTAGTTGATGTACAGCGACGGCACCATCATGAGGAAGCCGTAAGTGTACACGGATCCCACGAGCGTCGTGATGACAAACGAGTACCACGACTTGTGCGTCTCGTACACGAGCGAGTAGATGCCGTACGCCACGAGCAGCGGCACCGCCGCCATGTACATGTACCGGAAGGCAATCTCGTCGTATTCCTTGGTCTTCTCCTCCGTCTCCGTGAGCTTGTGCTTGTCCTTGAAGACGATGGCGTACGGGAGCCACGACCCGGCCGGCGTCGGCCGCAGGCGCACGTCCACCACCGTCGTCACCTTCCAGAGCTCGATGACGATGCCCACGGCCTGCGAGCCTAGGATCATCCAGCTCGTGTTCTGCGAGTTGTCCAGCAGGTACAGGAGGATGACGGCCTGCATGAAGACGTTGGCCAGGATCGACCGTACCGAGATGCCGACGTTGTCCTTCTTCTTGCGGTAGTGGGCAATGTCGGAGCCAAAGGCCAGCGTCTCGAGGATGACGTGCGCCACAGTCACGATGGCCGTGATGGCGAGCAGGATGGGGTTGGTGTCGATGAAAATCTCCTTGACCATCTCAATCTCGGTGCCGTCGCCGCCGCCGGGCAAGGAGCTGCCAAAGGCGGCTTGGCGAGCATTCTCCTTGGCGTTCATCTCGACGGAGGCCAGGATCTGGAACTGCCAAAATGCCATGTTCTTGAGGTCGATGTGCAGGGGCAGCTCCTTGACCGTGTCGTTGAGGACAGTCATGTGGCTCGTCAGCTGCCAGAACGTGTTGACGAACAACAGCGGATCTGGGTGCTCTGGTCAGCCGCATTCAGAGCATCACGGCAGGAAAGGCAAACGTACAGTACCAGCCGTTCTCGCCGCTGCCGTCACGGGCGCCGGTGGACTCGAGGCGGAGAAACTGCTTGACGGCGGGGTGCAGCTGCGTGAACTCCTTGACGCCAATGGCCGGGACAAAGGCGAAGCTGGCATTGGGGTGGTAGTGATTCGTGATGATGGGGCCCGTCGGCTCCTCCTCGGGCGCCTCGTCGGCAGGATCCGGACGACCCTCGAGCAGGCTCCTCGTCTTGGCAACCTTCTTCTTGGGGAGATACTGCGTCAGGGGGTACGCAAAGTGGTACGCCCTGCCAGGGTCGAAGCCAGGCTGCTTGGGATCCAGGTTGCTGCCAGCGAGTCCGACGTAGAAGTGGCCCCACAGAGTGCCGTTGTTCTGGACAGCCTTGGGGACGGTAAAGGTGGTGTCTATGGAGCGCGTGTCCGAGCGGTTGTTCATGCGGAAGCCCTCTTGCCGCAGCACGACGTACTCGGGGGGGGTCTGGGAGATGGGGGTTGGGTTGAAGGACGGCGACAGGGTGACGACGATGTCGACATGGCTGTCCTGGGGCCAGATGGGGGCGATCTTGCGGGGGATGGGCCTGAACTTGGCGCCCTCGTCCAGCCGCCTGGGGCGGAAGTCGTAGGGCGGGATGTCGGCCGTGTTGGCGGCGACAGTGACGGTCTTGCCGGTGGCGGGATCGGTGACGGGGACGCCGCGCTGGTCCTTTTGGGTCACGTAGGAGATGAGGAAGTTGAGGCCGAGGTAGAAGGCGCCGCCGAGGAGGAGCTTGTTGAAGCTGAAGCCCTGTGCGGAGGCAGGCAGCCGTCAGAACTCGGTGCGGTGTGTGGCGGAGGGTCGACTTACACTTCCTCGCTGCTGCTGCGGGGGCTGCTGCTGGGGCTGCTGCTGGGGCTGGCGCGCGGGCTGGCCTGCCACGGCGCCGGAGGACGGCATGGCGACGAGCGTGACTGAGCGGCGGTGCGGTGCGGTGCGGGCCTGGGCCGTGGGCGAGTCAATGCTCGTCGCCGCGGTCGATGGAGGACGTGGAGGAGACGTGGAGGAGGGAGGTGAGGCAAGCGGCAAGTTTTAGCCGCCACGACGCGAGATTGGCAGCCTGGGGCCCGGACGCGCTGCGCGGCGGTGCATAAAGCCAGCCACAACCACGCGGAAACAGGGCCCAGCCGGACCCCCTGTAGGTGCCGCGGGGCTGCGGTGCGGCGCACCGTGACCCCGTTTCCGCACCATGCGCCATCGCCACGGCCCTTCGATGAGACGGCAGCCCTGTTGCCGCTGGTAACATGACGGCAGCCGACCGCACGGGCTCTCCTCCCGTCGTCGCCTGCATTCCAGGTGCCACGGCGAGGTCAGCAGACGGCCCCTCCACCAATGCACCCTCCGGCCAGCCAGGCGCCTCGGCGCCCCGTCCCACCCGAGGCCTCCGTCGTCGCTCGCACCTACGAGCACTGGCCCGTTGGCTCCGCGGCCGCCACCGGCCGTGACCCTGAACTTCCATCCCTCCAGGCCCAAGGAACCCTCACGCTCACGCCTCTCTGTCGCTTGTTTTTATCGGGAAACGGACCGGGCCTTGACTCACTCACCCGCCCGGCTGCTCCGCCCCACCGACTGTGCCGGAGCTGTCAACGCCAGCCAGGCCACGGCGCCATAACGGCAGAGCGCCCTCATCTGAGTTTCACGACGTGCTCGTTGCTCATCCATACGACGAAACAATCATCGCAGTCATCACAATCGTCGTCGGAAGCTCGAAACCGCTGCGATGACCTCCGATAGCAATGGCACTGCTGCCGCCGCCCAGAACAGCGCCGCACCACCCAAAGGCACGGCGGCGGACGGCACGGCGACCCACGCCACGCCTCGCATCAAGATTTGCGTCTACTGCGGCGCAAGTGCCGGCAAGAGTGAGGCTCACATGAAGATGGCCCGAGAATTGGCCGCGGCCATGGCTGCGAGGAACGCTTGTCTAGGTGAGTCTGCCTTGACACGCATCTCAGCATCGTCAAGGGGTGAATCGTCTCACTGACACTTCGCAGTATACGGCGGCGGCACCATCGGCCTCATGGGAGAGATCGCCAAGAGGCTCTGCGAGATATCGGGGCCCGAATCGGTCCACGGCATCATCCCGGAGGCCCTCGTCGAGTACGAGCGCGATGATACCTACCAGACCGTCAACGCCAAGAAGCAGACCGTCCCCGAGCATGCCAAGTACGGCCGCACCACCGTCGTCCCCGACATGCACACGCGCAAGAAGCTCATGGCCGAGGAGGTCTTCGCCGGGGCGCCCGGCAGCGGCTTCGTCGCCCTCAGCGGCGGCTACGGCACCGTCGAGGAGATCTTCGAGACCATCACCTGGAACCAGCTCGGCATCCACACCAACGGCATCTGCCTCCTCAACGTCGACGGGTACTGGGACGGCATCGTCCAGTGGCTCGACAAGGCTGTCGAGCAGGGCTTCGTCAAGGAGGCCAACAGGGACATCGTCGTCACTGCCACCTCTGCCGAGGCCGCCGTCCAGGCCCTGGCCGAATACAAGGTATCTGAGGCCACCTTTAAGCTCAAGTGGGGGAGTCAATAGACGGGCCCATGAACGGAATGTTGACCGATGGCATTCCTCTCATCATTTGGCGTTTTCATGGGGTCGTTTTTGTCTTGGACGTGCGTTGCATTGGATAAAGTAATCCCCATAGATCCTTAGACGTACCTCGTAATTCCACTACTTAGCAAAACTACCTACCTACTATGTAGGAAAAGTTTCGCCATCTGCGCACATACATATCTGGATTTAATAACTCGCACGATACCCAAATTATGCCCCTTAAAACTACGACTCAAGTACGAGCGTTTCTGATATCGTATCGTAGTGACTCAATTCGCCAAGAAGAACTTGTCCAAGGTTTACCAGCGACCGGCGGCCCTGTTCCCATTCCCCCGTCCCGTTCCCTCCACTCCCTCCATTCCCTCTGTTCCCTCTGCGCGCAACCCCCCCCCCGGGTATCACGCATTCTGTCCGCACGGGGTGCAATGTGATGCATCGAGCACATACATGTCCTTTGGTCTTATTGTCCGTGTTCAGGTCCCCAAGTCGCTGCTTTCTAGGCAGCTGGTAATTGTACATGATCTAGTAAGACAGCCATCTCTAGCGCAGTAGCTTGCTGTCGCTCTCTCCATACCTATTGCGTCCCTCTAGCTGTCCACCTCCATACCCTCGCCCTCCTCGCCGCCACCTCCTTGGCTCTCGCTCACGCTGTCGATCCACTGCTTGACCTCAAACTCGTCATACAGCTTGAACGGCTCGATATTCTTCTTGCCCTCCTTTGTCTCGATGCCCACCAAGCCGACCGACGTGTTCTCCACAGTCAGCTCCTTGTCCTGCACCAGGCTTTCCCGCAGCGCCTTGAGGCCGTGTTGGACCAGCTCCTCCCTCGAGCAGTCGGCAAACGTGTCAAGGTTGCGCTCCAGGTACGTCCGCGCCATCTGGCTGCGCGCGCCAATGGCAAACGCGACCATCTCCTCCGTCATGCCCGAGGGCTGGAATTCGAACAGGTGCGGGCCGCGCTCGTCGACGCCGGCAATCAGCAGGCCGACGCCGTACGGCCGCTTGCCGTAGACCTGGGTGTTTATCTGGGCCTTGTCACCGATCATGTCGACGAGGGTGCGGACGGGCATGGCGCGGCCGTAGGTCAGGCGGTGGCCGAGACATTGCTGCTTCATGAAGTTGGAGAGGACGCGGGCGTCCGAGGTGAGGCCAGCGATGGCGATGCCGGCGTGTTCGTCGATGGAGAACAGCTTCTTCTGGTACGAGGACAACTCCTCGGCGTTTCGCTAGGGCTAGGTGTTAGCACGATGCACGAGTCACCGCTCGGGTCGCTGGGATGGGCGACGCGTACCTTGACTGCGCAGAGGACAGCGTGAGTTTTGCTGGCGATGCCGACGACGACGGAGCCTTGCTTCACGGCCTCGGCGGCATACTCGATCTGGAATATCCGGCCCTGAGGCGAGCTGCGCGTGCCGAGTCAACTACTGCAGCTTCCTGGGGAGTGGGAGCTGGGACGACGTACAATGTGACGGAATCGTTGTCGTAGTTGTTTCTGAACATGGTGGCGGGTTGTAATCTCCGATGTTCGATTAGGCGTACCTGGGGTTGGTGGCAGAGCTGGTCGAGGAGGGGAGAGAGCGCTCGACGTCAGGGTGGGAGATGTTGATGGGCCAGGCAACCCAAGCTTCGTCGTCTCGCTGGCGTTGGCTGATGAAGCTCCAGCCGCGCACCGCCACGGTGGCTGGTGCCGCAGGTCTTCCGCCACACCGCCTGCCCAAATGCCAACTTGGGTTGGGGATGTCAACCGTGGGATACGTGTCAAATGGCCGCAGAGCGTCGTGAACAGCGTGTTTATGAGTGAGACGGGGGCAAAGAGAATTCCTGCCGAACTGGCTTGAGTTGGAATTCGCGACATCAAACACGAGAATCGCACACTTGGCGCTGAAGCAGAACGTCGAAGCGCTGCACGGGCTTTGCAGGGACCATCGAGTCATGGCAATCACCGGAAACATGTGCTTGAAGTCGGTGCCCGTTTGCTTCGCACAACAGCAGGTGCTGCGGCTTCCACCAGGGAGAGGACGTTCGCTGAAGTGGGAGGGTGAAGCCACTCTGTCTCCGACTCCGGCCACGCAAGCCGCCATCTGACGGTGCAGAGCGTCGACTTCAGTCTGCAGACATCGAGACAAGTTTTGCTGCGTGCGGCTGACCGAGACGCCCTTTCAAGAACCCTTTTGGTGTCGCTGTGACGACATGATATGATCGATGGTGTTGCGAGGTTGATGTGGTCCCTGCTTGACAGGGCCATGGTCACCCCTGCCTGAGGTTGCCGGAGCGCAACACGACTCGGCCTTTCCACTCTTTGAACTATTACACCCTCACTCCGATATGCCGCAGGTGACTGATGACGGCGCCAATCTGCGGGAATGACTGACACGAAACTCATTTATTCCACTTCATACTAAGCATTGGACGCCTCGAGGTCGATGCTGCGGCGCGAGCTACGGCAGGGTAGGCTCATGCGCGCCCAGAGGAGTCACTTTGGCCCGCTTCCGAGACGGACGCACTGCCGTGTTCATGGGTCATCAGTCGAAAACCACGTCACCCGTACGTCGAGGAGGGCATTTGCCACGGTGACCCTGCCGACCTTTCTGAGCTCTGGGGGTGCTGCTAGTTTCCCTGCCACCGGCGACACGATATACGCTCTGTCGACTGCCCAAGGGCGAGCAGGCATCGCGGTCGTCCGCATCTCAGGACCGTCATGCTTGGATGTAAGAGCATGACGCCTTTCACCTATAAAAGACTCATCGCTGAGATTAGGACTAGATCTATCGAGCCATATGCCCGTCCAGGGCGCCACCGAAGCCTAGGTACGCGACTGTGCGTACGCTGTTTGACCCGGACGACTCGGGACGAGGTTCTGGCATCCTCGACTCCGAGGCCTTGGTGCTCTATCTCTCCGCGCCGAAGACCGTCACCGGTGAAGACGTCCTCGAGCTTCACATCCACGGCGGCCCGGCCACCGTGAAGGCCGTGCTAGCAGCGATCCCCCGGTGTCCAACCAGCCAGCGCATCCGCTACGCCGAGCCCGGCGAGTTCACCAAGCGGGCCTTCATCAACGACCGCCTCGACCTCGCGCAGATCGAGTCGCTGAGCGACACCCTAGCCGCCGAGACGGAGCAGCAGCGCCGCGCCGCGGTGCGCGGCAACTCGGGAGCCCTGGGCCGCACGTACGAGGCCTGGCGCCAGCAGCTGCTGCTGGCTCGCGGCGAGATCGAGGCGCTGATTGACTTTTCCGAGGACCAGCACTTTGACGAGCCGCAGGCCGAGCTGCTGGGAAATGTGACGCGGCAGGTCGACGAGATGCTGCGCAGCATCCGGCTGCACGAGCTGGGCAGCCAGAGGAGCGAGCTGCTGAGGAGCGGGATCCGCATCGCGCTGCTTGGTCCGCCAAATGTGGGGAAAAGCTCGCTGATGAACCTCATTGTGGGACGGGAGGCGTCCATCGTGTCGGGGGAGGCGGGCACCACGAGAGATATTATCGAGGCTAGCCTGGATATTCGGGGGTATCTGTGTTCCTTTGCCGACACGGCTGGGTTCCGGCCCAAGGACCCTGAGTCGGCCGTTGATGGTGGGATCCATGGTGGGTTGATTGGGGCTGTTGAAGAGGAGGGTATTCGGAGAGCGAGGCAGAGGGCGCAGGACTCGGATGTCGTGATTGTGCTTGCTTCTATCGAGACGGATGCAAACGGACCATTCATACACAACGACAAGGAGACGCTGGAGCTTGCTGCTGAGGCCGACGCGTGCCTAGTCGTGGTCAACAAGAGGGACTCGGTGGACAAGGCAACCTTGACATCGCTGCTGGACGCGTTCCGCCAAACACTCCTATTGAAGAGCCCCAAGTTGGCCGCCGCAGAACTGCTCACCATCTCCTGCAAAGAAGGCCAGGCAGCACCACTCGGCAGAACCGATCCCGGCGGCATCCAAGGCGTAATCGGCGCTCTGGTCGAGTCCTTCTCAAGCATGACGGACATGCCCGCCGACCTCAAGGACCTGCTCGGCGTGACGGAGCGACAGCGACAGCTCCTTGTCAAGTGCCGACAGCACCTGGAAGACTTTATGCTCGAGGCACAGCCCGAGGAGGAAGGGCTGGATGCGGATACGGTGTTGGCGGCCGAGTATCTGCGGTACGCGGCGGACTGTCTGGCGCGAATCACGGGCAAGGGGGAGGCGGGCGATGTGGAGGACGTTCTTGGAGTTGTCTTTGAAAGGTAAGTCTGCCGAGCCGTCAAGCATGCTCAATGAATCTTTGCTCACCGGCCGTCTAGATTTTGCGTGGGCAAGTAGCCGGGGCATTGTTCTGTCTCTCGCAGCCATGGTCGAGAATATCACGCCACATGTACAGCTTCAGTTTGATTCAATCCAATCTTATTGCAAGAGAGCCGCGACGCAATTCTATGCCTTTCCCTCGGTGAGAGGATGCCCTGTTCTAATCTAGTCCCATGCCATGCAGTGTGCTCCCGATTCTATAACCCAAGCCTCTATTTCCCAACAAGACGCCGTCCTAGGATGACAATATCCCTTCAAAACCGATGCTCATGATGACGATGACGATTGACGATGACGATGCGCTTGGCCGTAAAACGGCCCGTGAGGCAGGTGAAGGAGGGAGAGGGCTATTAGCGGCTCTTGTCCTCGCCGTCGTCGCCGCCGTTGCCGCTGCCGCTGCCGCCGCCGCTGACGATGTTGTAGCCCGAGCGGCCTTGGTTGACCATCTCGGCGGTGGTGCCGGTGGAAGAAGTAGAGGTGAATGAGGCCATTGCTTTTGTTTTTGGGGCGAGGTAAGGGGGTGCTTGTGTCTGAGACTTGGTAGTCCCCGTGGTGTATTTGCTTGGTCGAGGTGAAAGTGGTTGCCTGTGGTTGCCTGTGGTTGCCTGTGGTTGCTTGTGGTTGTTTGTTGACTGACTTGAAACCTCACTTGGCCATCCTCGACACCACGTCCTTATATACCCATCCCGTCCCGGCTCAGCCATCCACGCGCCCTTCTAGCCCGCCTCCCAGGCGTCCTCGCCGCGGCCGCACCTCACCGAACCCACCCGATCCCCGAGCCCGTCTGCGCAGCCCCCAAGACCGATGACTCCCGTGCCCCAGGGGCCGCCTCGTCACGCCCGGCGGCGGCGGCGGCGGCGGCCGGTGCAACCACGGCCCCCATAGGGCTGAGCTGCGTCGCGCGCGCGCCCTGCCTCGCTTTGATCAACCCGCCGCATGCAGCTTATCTCAGACACGAAGCGCGGAACAATGGTGGCCCACCAGTCAGGGGTGCTTCCAACGGGCGTACATACACTGACCCGGGGGTTGGTGACCGAGCTGACTCGCTGAACGAACATGCGTGCTGCATTATTAATAGCAAAGGTACGGCCTGCTCCCTGCCCAGGGCGGTTTATCTATAGGTATCTAGTAAGTGATGCCCTCGGCCAAGCATCCTTGCATCGATGCCCCCTCCGACAGCGACACGTCCGGGGTCGCCGTATGAGTACGAGTATGGGCTTCGCCCCCGTGACTGGACCCGGTTACCAGGTCCGAGGAGAACGCGGCGGACGCGGACCTCCCGGGGCCCCAGCGCCGCGCCGGGAGTCGAGCCGGGCGCCGAAGAAAGCTTGCCGCGTCGGGCTCCGCGGCGCCGACGCGCCCTTGGACGCCCTTGGATCGAGCCGAGCGGGAACGCCAACGGCCGTCGGTCGGTTCGGGCCAAACGCTGGCGTCGACGGGACTCGTTACAGCCCCCTGTCGCCACATGTCCTCGTCGGCTTTCCCTCTTGCCCTGCAGTTGTAATACGGAGGAGGTGCGGACCATCGGACGCGGCGGTGCCTTCGGCGGTACCCGAAACGAGGCACCATGCCGCTGCGGCCCGCCGGTTGGCTTGGCCGGGTCGTCAGCTCAGCCCTAAGACGCCCTCGCGTCAGCAGTGGTGGATGGCCGGCGACCACAGTACGGAGTAATTACGATACCTACCGTTGCCGCCGGCGTATGGCGCAGGCACCGCTTGGCCCGCCCCCGTGGCCGTCGGGCTGGAGTCGCTCGATGGCGATTACGCTGCGGCTCTCCGGTGACTCTTTGATGGATAAAGCACCGCGGCTTCCAGGCCATCGGCCTGCTGCCGTTACACAGTGACAAATCATGGCTGTCCGTTTGGCCCGTCAAAATTAGAGTTGTCGTCCCCTGCCCGTCCCCTCGTGCCTCTTGGATGCATCGCTTCGTCACCGGCTCACAGCTCGTCCCTCGCGTGCTTCCCCTCCAGGTCGTCCATGGCCATGATCTTCACCACCAGGCTCGTCCAGCCGGTAAAGTGCTGTGTTCGCTGACCGGCGCCCGTCTCCGGGTCGTACTGCTCCCACGCGAAGCCCGTCTCCTTCCAGCTCCTGTACACAGTGTCCACCAGGTTCTTGCGCAGTCTCGTGTACATGTCCCTGGCTTTGCCCCGGAACGGTCCGTCCTGCGTGGCGACGCTCTGCGCAGGAGACGTTAGTCAGCCGGCAAATGGCAAGGGGGCGGCGATTTGGGGTCTGTGTAGCCTTACGTGAAGTTGCGTCACCGCCATGTAGTTTATGGGCATCCAGATGGGGCTTCGCCAGTAGTTCTCGTTGGTCCCGTAAAACTCGTCCTGTCGGCTCAGGCTGCGGATGCCGTGGGCGCTCCAGAGCTGCTTCTCATCGCCCATCAGGTCCAGCATCTTGCTCAGCTTTGGGTCATCCGGCTTCATCAGCCCGACCAGGAACGGGAACAGCGAGACGTATCCCTTGTGACAAACAAGCTTGTGCTCCTCGTACTCGTCAATCGTTGCATCGCAGTAGCAGCCCTCCTTCTCGGACCAATGCAGGTCGTTCAAGTTGTGCTCGATGGCGCCGAAGCTCTGCCGAAGCTCCGCCACGTCCTCGGCCATGCCGAGAGCGTCCGCGATGTTCATCAGCGACTTGGTCATCAGCCCAACCCATGACATGAGGTCAACGTGCAGCTCGCCCGGGTGCGGTGGCTGTGGGCGAGGGTAATCATCCAAGCCGCTCGTCAGACAATGCGTTTCCGATCGGCCTCGCCACCGGTATGCCTCCTTTGTCGAGTATGCCTCGCGGTCGTACGACTTCATGTCCCCACGCTGCGTCTTGCGGAACCATTCGTACTGTCGTCGCAGCAGAGGATACAGCTTGCGAAGGTAGACCTCTCCCAGCTCCAGATTGTCGAGATGGCTCGTGTACAGCCCGTCACCCTCCTGAGACAGCTTCTCCTTCTCGGCCGGCTGGCTGCCGTTGGACTTGCGCAGCCGCTCCATGAAGTCCTCGATGACGAGGAACAGCGTCGGCGGGTTGGCATAGTGCGGGTACTGGACTTGGAACTCTTCCGGCACTTTGCTCCGGGCCTCCGCTCCGAGAATCTGCTCTCGCGGGATCCAGCCGTCGTCGTCCATGGTGTTGTACCAGCTCTTGATAATCTCCAGCGTGAGGTCCATGTCCCAATCGGCAATCGGCATGAGGTGGTACCCTTCGTCCCACAGGAATCCGCGAGGGAAGAATGGCCGCGAGGGGATGCTGGTGAAGAGTTCATACGGCCCTTCCATCTTTTGCCCTCCGCGTGCCCTGGCCTCTGCAGCCTCCACCCAAAAGCTCTCGTTCTCCTCGTCGTACTCGGACGCGTAAGATCGGTCAATGAGCTGCTCGCCATGAAAGTAGCCCACGCCTCCGAGCAGGTTGGAAAACATGCTCTTGCCAAACGCCTTGTACTTTTCTGCTTTGAAGGGCGCTTTGAAGTCAAAGACGCTCGAGAAGCGCTCTCCGAAGGACTCAGACGTCCTCTTGATCTCGCGAGTAAGGTCCTCGGATGTCAAAGCCTTGCCTGCAGATGCCGACGAGAAGATCACGTCAAACTCAAAGGACCCTTCAAACGTCTTTTGTACAATGTGGGCATTCCCACTGCCAGGCTTGTGGTTGATTCGGTAGGTTAGCCATGGGGGCGGCGCGTCTTCCGCTTCGTAGCTTTCCTGCACATACGCGGCGGCTTTTTGAAGCTGCTGGAAGACAACTGCCTTCGCCTGCCACAGCAGGCGCTCCGTAAACTCCTGACTGCTGACCAAGGTGGTGTCTCCGTGTCGCGTCTCGGATAGCTCGTGGTCGCTCGTCGGATGCTTGCCCTTGCCCTTGGTGACGACTATCGTGTAGTCGCCGAGAGCCTTCGAGTTTCCCTTCAACGTCACATCGCCGTCGAAGCCAAACTCTGCACCTTCACCATCCACCTCGAGGCCCCCGTTGCCATCCTGGGCAATATAGTAGTAGACTGTCGTCTTGAAGTCTTCCGGTGCATCGTTCCGGAGCTGGCCCTTGATTCTGGCAGCCCAGCTGCCTCCGTGGCTTCCGCCTGGCACCTTGATAAACGACGTCGTGAGGTCGATCTTGTTTCCCTCGTCGTGGATCGTCTGGGTCCCGCCATTTCGTGCATCGTATTCGTCCCAGCCATAGCCGCGCATGTCCTCTCCTTGCTCACAAGTGTATCGGAATCCTGAAACGCAGAGAAGTCAGCACCAGCAAAGACGGTGAAAGCTGGCAAGGCGTCGGGAAAAACCCACCATCCTTGACATCCTCATAACTCTCAATCCTCCCCCACATGAGACCCGTCCACAGGCCTTGAGGCGTCCTCGGTCGAACGCCAAAGTACAGGTTCGGCTTGTACGGACCCCATAGCAGGCTTTGGTTGTTGAGGCGGCCGATTTCGTCGTCCCGCGCGGCCGAGACGCCGAGCGCCAGTGCGGCGGCGGCGGCGGCGGCGGCGGCCAATTGGGCGAGTCTGGCCATTGCAATGATGCTTCGCAAGGTTGCAAAAAGCGTCTGGCCACGTTTGGAGGTGTGGGACGATAAGGCTGATGTCCTGGCGTGCCTCGCGGCCGGGAGCTTGGGGGATTGCAACGCCCCGCCAATTAATACTCGTCAACGCTCCACCACCCCTGCGCAGCCACATCGGATTTTGTGGAGAACTCGGAAAAGGAAGGTGTCATACTAAAAAATGTGACGCCACACCTCGTGTACA
>NRSZ01000032.1:0-18106 GCA_002901185.1 Tolypocladium capitatum | reverse complement strand
GACGGTCTGCTGTATCCATTATCGCAAGGTCTGGGGTACGATTCCTGGGCTGGTATATTTTTATCAAATATTGTCTCGCG
This sequence comes from Tolypocladium capitatum, assembly GCA_002901185.1. Taxonomy (NCBI): domain Eukaryota; kingdom Fungi; phylum Ascomycota; class Sordariomycetes; order Hypocreales; family Ophiocordycipitaceae; genus Tolypocladium; species Tolypocladium capitatum. Next base: position 18,026 of record NRSZ01000032.1, on the reverse strand, counting down.
GGTGAGTAATAAGCCTTAAATATTCCCTAGACTGTGCCCCATAAGAGTGGTACCAGGTAGGGAAAGAATAGGAGCTGGTTGCAGGTATATTTATTCGCAACTTTGTCTTTACCTTTCGACTCATCTGCTATAGAAGCTTTCAGGGTCATTGATGATTTATAGATGACACTGGGCCTGTCTCCATCAAGTCGTATCTTATACCCTCGTGGCCGGGATCAGTGGCGCCCTCTTCTGTGTAAGAGCCTGGACACAGCATAATTGCGGGGGTGCTATTCTTGAACCACACAACGTTCCGATACGTATCGTTGAGAGGCGTCAATATTGTGTCAAAGCAAAGAATCCGTTCTTTGATAAAGAAAAGAACTGCGGAAGTCACATGACGCCACTCGAAACGAAGTCGCCCTACTTCGTATCTCGCTGCACTAAAATAGGCGGGGTGTGGGGCAGCCGTTGGCGCCCAGGCCAGGAGTGACCTCACCCCACCTTCCAGGAGGCCCATCGCGCTTCTCCCAAGCTCCGTACGTGTGGATAACACCAGGGCGTCAGACGACCAAGTCCACCGAATCGCCTCTCCGCCTCCCCACCCAGTACGCCCTCATCATGGCAGACCACGACGCATCCGCTCCTCTCCTCCCACAGTCCCACGACACAAGCAGCGCCTCGCAGCCATCATCATCCACGCTGGGCTCCAAGCTCGCCAGCCATGTCAGCCGCCACCGCAGGACGGGCCGGCAGCTCCTTGCGTCGCGCAAGAAGCACTTCCTCGTCATGGCCGTCGTGACGCTCGACGTTGCCGCCCTGCTCGTAAACGTCTTCATCCAGCTCATCGCGTGCGAGATGCACCAGCGCGACGAGCCGTGGGTACAGCGCGTGACCGAGGACCTCGAGGCGGCCGGCCTGCTCTTTAGCTCCCTCTTCATGATTGAATTGGCAGCGTGCCTGTTCTCTTTCGGATTCGGGTATGCGTCCACACTCGACTAGTAACTCGTCTTGCTTACTTTGAGGACGGAAGCTATCTCAAGAACTGGTTCCACCTCTTCGACTCCTCCGTCATTGTCGTCAGCTTCATCATCGACATTAGCTCCCGCGGCCTTGCCGAGTCCATCGGCTCCCTCGTCGTCGTCCTCCGTCTGTGGCGCCTAGCCAAGATCTCAGAAGAAGTCGTCATGGGCGCGACGGAGAGGATGGAGGTCCTGGAGCAGCAGATGGAGGAGCTGGACAGCGAAAACAAGCTTCTACGGGCACAGTTGGGAATCGACTCGCATGAGCATTCTGGGCATGAGTAAGGACGCGTGACCATGGAGTGCGTCCCTGTACATTCAGCATGTGTTTACGGCCATGGACCTCCATGGACCATATAGTGACTTTTGCGGCAGCTGTAAGACTTTATGTCTACGATAAACAGACATCAACGCCATGTCCACAAAGAAACCCCAGCTGTGGCAACTGGTCATGTTTATTTGTAACGATAATCATCATGCAACCTTGACACCCAAACGCCTCCCAATGCTTATGTCCGTTGCCTTATGCTGATGTTGTCGCGCAATCCCTCCTAATATGAGACCCTTGCAAAGTTGTTGTCTTGATGGGTCCCTTGACATGATCGTTGCAACCACCACTTGATTACGAGTGCCGACCTCGTTTGCCACCGCCACTGAAAGGATCCTTGCCTCCCAAGCAGCCGCCGAAGAAGTCGTCAAAGTCCCATCTGCGCTTAGCCCCAGCGCCTCGCATTAGGTGGCCAGACGTCCTGCTTCCGGGTTTGGAGCCATTCAGTCGCCCCTTGGAGCTTCGCGACGCATGCAGCGCAGATCCGTCGTGCGTCCGCGCGTCGGACAGGTCGAGGGTCGCGATGTTCGGGTACGTATGTGACGACTGAAACGTAAAGTTCTCTTGCGTAGGGACCACTATTCGAGGGGGTTCTTCGGCAATGAGGGCGATGGAGGCGGGAGCTTCGGCTATCCTTTGCTGTGCCGGCATCTGGGGTTCGGTACTCGTCCGTGTGAGCTCGGGGGAGTTGGTCCGGTCGCGTCGTTCGGCTTCGTCATCGCTTTCAGTGTTCTGGAGGCCCGCATCACGTCCGTCGTGACGCTCTGTCACCCATGCTCTAATCTTCCATCCTTCTCTGTGATGTAAGCCAAGATTCTCCTTGTCCAGAAACGTGAGCAGGTCATCGAGGCACTCTTGGTATCCCTCAGACCGCGCTCTCGTCTCCATAATAGCCGAGGTCTTATACAGTTTGGTGACAGAGAGGGCGGCAGCTTTGAAGACGTCGAGCAGCTGCTCAGACGGCTCATGCTGCATCGTCTGCTTCCCCGCCGCCGCATGGGAGTTGGACCCTCGAGTCAAGTCCATGCCCAAGAAAGGCGCCGCTGAGGAGGAACGAGATGTCCTGGTGGTACGTTAGACGCCGTGCAGCGGCTACGGAGGACGGCGAACTGACGCTGCGATGTACAAGACAGGTGATATACAAACGAATCACAGGGAACGACCCCGCCGCTGACTCAACAAAGGCGAAAGATGGGAAGTGGAATCTCGTGGGCGAGAAAGATGGAAAACTGAGCCCTGTGGGGTTTCCCTCGTATTAGGGGGCGTATATGGTCGTCGTTGCGCCGTCGTCGGCCTCGGGAGTCGTCGGCTTCGGGAGTCGTCGTTTGGGAGGCAACAGGATTATTGATGAGGGATCAGGATCAAACAAGCATGTGGACGGGGATTCTTCGGTGAATGCCACGTGATTTGATGTGTCTTTGACAGCAACCCCCGCGGACTTTTCTTTTTCCATGCCAAGGGGGTTGTGTGGAGCTCTCTTTCCTTCGGGAAAGGAAGGGGTGGTGGGCCGTGCACCCGCGCTAGCCCCAACTCGCCAGCCTTCGAAGGTCAGTTATGAGAGAGTATATTCCACCTCGCAACAAGGTTAGAAAAAACATCTACTCCTCCTCCGACATCGACCCCGACGCATCGCAGCACGCGTGACGACGACCCGGCCCTTTAGCTTCTCGCACCCAGAGGCAGAGCAATTCTCGATCGCCAGAACTCACGGTGCACAGCGCAACAACGCGTCTCGCCGAACGCCCAATCGCGTTAAGAGCTTCATCTGTGGTCGCAGTCGTCATGGCTCCGCGGCCCCGAGCCAGCGGCATCGACACCGACGCGTCCATGTCCGACGCACCGGACTACCATCATGTCGAGGAAATGGTACGTTTGGGCACCGCGCCCCGGCGCTACCCGTGCTGCTACCAGATTGTCGCTAACAGCCTGTCCCACCAGGAAGTCGACGAGACCCCCGACTACACAGACTCGGACACCAATCCCAACACCACAGCCAGCAGCGTGGTTGGTGAGCCTCTCACGGATGGCCGAAAGCGTCGCTCCGAAGCAAACCAATTGCGCCGCAGCATTTTTGGCAAGAAGCATGATCGTCTCGGCGAATCCAAGGTATGCGCAGCCCCTCCCTATGGCCACGCCAATATCTATTGCCCGTCCCGTGGTGATTCTTACCGCGATTTCGTAGGAGGATGACACTATCAGGAGATTTCGATACCTCCTCGGTCTTACCGACCTGTTCCGCCATTTCATCGAGACGAACCCAGACCCCAAGATTCGCGATATCATGGCCGAGATCGACCGCCAAAACGCCGAGGCCGCTCGAGGCAAGAAGGGCGCTGGTCGACAAGGCGGTGCTATGATCGACAGGCGCCGGCGGACCGAGGCTGAAGAAGATGCGGAACTGCTCAAGGATGAGAAGCACGGAGGCTCCGCCGATACCGTTTTCCGCGAGTCGCCCACGTTTATCCAAGGTCTCATGAGAGATTACCAGGTTGCTGGCCTGAATTGGCTCATTTCCCTTCACGAAAATGGCATCTCTGGCATTCTCGCCGATGAAATGGGTCTCGGCAAGACCCTGCAGACCATCTCGTTTTTGGGATATCTCCGACACATCGCTGGTATCACGGGACCGCACCTGATTACCGTCCCGAAATCCACGCTCGATAACTGGAAGCGAGAGTTTGCCAGGTGGACACCCGAGGTCAACGTCCTCGTTCTTCAGGGTGCCAAAGACGAGCGTCACAACCTCATCAATGAGCGCCTTGTAGATGAGAAGTTTGACGTTTGCATCACAAGCTACGAAATGATTTTGCGAGAAAAGGCGCATCTGAAGAAGTTTGCGTGGGAGTACATTATCATTGATGAGGTATGCGTGGCAGAACCCTTGTCCCCTGAAGAAAAGTGCTGACAACTGGATAGGCGCACCGAATCAAAAACGAGGAATCTTCCCTGTCGCAGGTTATCCGCCTCTTCTCCTCGCGCAACCGGCTCCTGATCACGGGAACGCCCTTGCAGAACAATCTGCACGAGCTCTGGGCACTCCTAAACTTCCTTCTCCCCGATGTGTTTGGTGATGCCGAGGCCTTTGATCAGTGGTTCTCGGGTCAAGACCGTGACCAGGATACTGTCGTGCAGCAGCTGCACCGAGTTTTGCGGCCATTCTTGCTTCGTCGAGTCAAGAGTGACGTCGAAAAGAGCCTTCTCCCGAAACAGGAGGTCAATCTGTACCTGGGCATGTCCGACATGCAAGTCAAGTGGTATCAAAAGATTCTGGAAAAGGACATCGATGCTGTCAACGGCGCCGGTGGGAAGCGGGAGTCAAAGACAAGGCTCCTCAACATCGTCATGCAGCTGCGCAAGTGCTGCAACCACCCGTATCTTTTCGAAGGCGCCGAGCCAGGTCCGCCGTATACCACAGACGAGCATCTAATTTATAACGCCGGAAAGATGGTGGTCCTCGACAAGCTCCTGAAAAGATTACAGAAGCAGGGAAGCAGGGTGCTGATCTTCTCTCAAATGAGCCGTCTGCTGGATATCTTGGAGGATTACTGTGTTTTTAGGCAGTACAAGTACTGCCGTATCGATGGTGGAACCGCCCATGAGGACCGTATTGCCGCCATCGACGACTACAACAAACCTGGCTCGGAGAAGTTTGTTTTTCTGCTGACGACGAGAGCTGGTGGTCTCGGAATCAACCTCACCTCGGCCGACATTGTCATTTTGTACGACAGTGACTGGAATCCCCAGGCCGATCTGCAAGCCATGGACCGCGCCCATCGCATCGGACAGACAAAGCAAGTGGTCGTGTACAGGTTTGTCACAGACAACGCCATTGAAGAAAAGGTCTTGGAGCGAGCAGCCCAGAAGCTACGCCTCGATCAACTAGTTATCCAGCAGGGTCGGGCGCAGATTGCTGCCAAGGCTGCCGCGAACAAGGACGAGCTCCTGTCCATGATTCAACACGGAGCTGAGCGGGTCTTCCAGTCAAAGGGCGCAACGGGCAACATGGCGAGCAACGGCACCGAGCTTAACGAGGATGACATCGACGACATTCTTGCCCGAGGCGAGAATCGGACCAAACAGTTAAATACCAAGTACGAGAAGCTGGGTATCGATGATCTTCAGAAGTTTACTTCGGAGTCGGCGTACGAATGGAACGGCGAGAACTTTGCCAACGTGAAGAAGGATATTAGCCTGAACTGGATCAACCCGGCCAAGCGAGAGCGCAAGGAGCAATCTTACTCGATGGACAAGTACTTCAGACAGGCCATGTTCCCCAACCCCAAGGCCGATGCCAAGCCAAAGGCTCCTCGGGCCCCGAAGCAGATACCGGTTCACGACTACCAGTTCTACCCTCCACGTCTGCGAGATCTCCAGGACAGGGAAACGGCCTACTACAGAAAGGAGATTGGGTACAAGATCCCTCTCCCCGACGGCGATGACGACAATCTCTCGGAGCGCGAAGCTGAGCGCGCGCTCGACCAACAAGAGATTGACAATGCGACTCCGTTGACGGAGGCGGAGAAAGAGGAGAAAGAGGAGCTTTCAAATCAGGGATTCAGCCAGTGGAACAAGCGAGACTTCCAACAGTTCATCAACGGATCTGGAAAATACGGACGCACTGATTACGAGGGCATATCTCAGGAAATTGACAGCAAGACCCCCAGTGAAATCAAAGCCTATGCAAAGGTTTTTTGGCAAAGATACACCGAGATCGCCGACTACAACAAGTACCTCAAAGTCATCGAAGACGGCGAGGAGCGCACTCGCAAAGTTGAAAACCAGCAGAAACTGCTACGGAAGAAGATGCAGCAGTATAGAGTGCCTCTACAGCAACTCAAGATCAACTACTCGGTGTCGACGACAAACAAGAAGGTCTACACCGAGGAGGAGGACCGCTTCCTGCTCGTTCTTCTGGATCGGTACGGCATCGACTCGGAGTCTCTGTACGAGAAGATGCGTGATGACATTCGGGAGTCGCCCCTCTTCCGCTTCGACTGGTTCTTTCTCAGCCGCACGCCCACTGAGCTGTCACGGCGCTGCACGACACTGATCACCACCATCGTCAAGGAGTTTGAGGATATGCCGGCGCGGGGCGCAAACGGGGTGAATGGAAAGACGAAGCGCGACCCCGACGAGGAGAATGATGAGGATAGTGTCTTGGGGATGGCGCCTGCTAAGAAGAGGTCCAAGAACGGTGTAAAGGTACGTTCCACTCCCAATCTTTCCCATGGGCCAATACCAACCTGCGTATTTCAGAACAAGGCTCTTGATAATGTAAAGTCGAGCAAGGCTAGCTCGACCGTGCCATCCAGAGCGTCCAGCGTGGTGTCGACGGCGTCCAACGCCGGCGGCTCAGCGAAGAGCAAGAAGGGCAAGGCGAAGAAGAGGTAAGCCCACCAACTTTCAGATGATGTGTGGGATGGGCTGGCGGACGGGAAATAGATTGGGCGTTCTGTTGGGTTGCTGTTCCATGCCTCGAAGTTGTGATGCCGTGCCGTGCTGGCTCTACGTTTCCCCAAGGGCCTCGCGGTGCCGTGTTTGTTGTGTGAAGATGGGTTCTAGTTGCACGGGATTTATTTGGTGGAAACTGTCTATTTTTGTAGAAACGACGTTTGAGAACACAAATGATGAGGAAGCGGATCTGATGACATGCAAGAAGACATTTTTGTTTGCCCAAGTGAATGAAGGCTTCATTTCTCACATCTAGCCGATCATTCCGTCGTCCACTCTATTGACCGTCACCTCGTTACACGAAGGAGGATGGACGGAATCATGAATTGCATACAAAGATCGGATCAGCTCTCCACACTCTCATTCCACGATCCAGACAAATTTTAGTCGGCAAGAACATTTAAAATTTCCTTTCCCTTCCCCAAAACGCCGTACTATGCAGGCACACAGGAAAAGACGAACTCGCCCCCGGTAACCTCCTCCGCTCGCCCCCATGCCGTCGTAGTGCTGGTGGAGCCGCTGGTGAGGGATGGCGGGTGGTGACAGCTGCAGCTTCAATAGCTCTACTGCATCCGGTTCGCGCGTTCCCTCTCGACCTCGTACATGAAGTCATAGTAACCCTTGTCGAAGTGGTGAACGCGGACGTAGCCGTCTTCTCCGCCGCTTGCGTAGCCCCTGCCGGTGGGGTCTGCGGCGACGGTGTTGAGGGGACCGAAGTGGCCGCGGACACGGCCGATCTCGTCCTCGAAGATCTTGTGGTAGAAGCGGGCCTCGAATTTACCCTGGCGGGCGGCGGTGGTGGTGACGTCCATGGCGGCTTGGCCACCGCCAAGGATGACAAAGTCCTTCTTCGGGGTGATGCAGGCGCTGTTGAGGGGCGTGTCGGCAGGGTAGTTTTTCAGGATCGTGAGGTCGTGGGCGGAGATGAGCTGGCGGTGGCATCAGCATCAGTCCATGGACGAGGTTAGTCTGTGTTCCGGGAGCTTACCTTGGCGGTCTTGTCCTTGCACGCGGTGATGAAGTAGGTGCGGTCGGTGGACCACTGGAGGTCAAAGATGGGCATGTTGAGCTCGTGGATGGGCACGTTGTCCAGCATGTCGCCGGTCTTGGCGTCGTACTGGGACACGCTGCCGTCCTCGTGGCCAGCGAGGATGTACTTGCTCAGGGCGCTCCAGCCGGCGACAGTAGCCTTGCTCTCATCGCAGACAATGGTGAGGACCTTCTCGTCGCTCTGCGCGCCGTCGACGTCGGGGTTGATGTCCATGATGACAATGTTGCTCAGGTAGCCCATGCGCTTCTCGGTGACGCCCAGCAGCTTGGTGCCGTCCTCGTTGAACTCGACGCGCTTGACAGCCGTGGGGAACTCCCAGACCTTGAGGCAGCGACCAGTCTTGACCTCCCAGAGGCGGATGGTGTTGTCGGCGGCGCCCGAGGCGATCATGGTAGTCGTGGGATCGACGTCGACGGTCCAGATGGCACCCACGTGGCCGTGGTAGGTGCCGAGGCGCTCGCCGTTGTGGGAGAACCAGGCGCAGATGTGCTGGTCCTTTGCGACGGAGAAGATAATATCGCCATCGAGGTTATATCTATCGGGCGCGCGAGGAGGGCGGCACTAGTTAGCGAGGAGGTTCCTTGTGCATTTTGCTTCCCCCGGCGGCAGCTTGAGGAGGGGTTCGAGGTCGCGGTACCGAATCTGGGTGAGCGCACGCTCGTGCCCGGCGAGGAGGATGGGTCTCATGACGGGCGGTTTCGCGGCTCTTTCTCGATCTCTTGACCGAGGGCGCCTGGGAAGGACGAGGGACGAGGAGCTGGAGGGCCGGGAGGGTATCGTATCAACGGGATGGTGCGGGACGTCGTTGGTGAGGACTGGGTACGAAGTAGTGGGCTTTGAATTTTTGGCGATTGTGCGTTTTGGTGGGGCAAGATTTCCCGCACAGGGGCGAGGAGCGGGGAGTCACCGTCATTGGCACCCGGCGGCTACCGCATTGGTGCATTTCGGTGCTTGTTCTGGGCCCTAGCACGTATATATTTTGCTCCACTCGTCTCACGACGGCGCGCTCTGATTCGCCCATGGCCCGACCCTGTGTGGTTTTCTCAGGCACAGCAACCCAGCGGCAAGTCGTCGACTGGTAGAAGAAAAGCTACGATGCATCCCGGCTCTGATACGAGCAAGAAAACAGTCCTAAGAATCATACAGCCCTCTGGTGAGACACGCAGCGCAGTTCACATCTCATGCGGAAGCTGTCACAGCCATTGTCGGTGGCCGCTGTGTCTCAGCATCATGGCCGCTGCGCAGATGGAATCCGCCGTCACAGCTGGATCGCAGGCCGTCGTCCTTTGCGAGGCCACACGATCCCGGGCCCGGATAACGCGGGAGACTGAGCGCAAATGCCCCTCTCGCCATCGACGAAAGCTGTCCCCATCGTGTCCACCTGCCTCGCGGCTCAACAGGTCAACTTGTTCGGTCAGGGAAACGGGCGGTTCATGGCCGTCATTGGCTACAGGCTCAGGTCGCAGGGACAATGACCGACCTGCCCGGGCGGTCGCTGGTCGAGCTCGAGGCGCGCCGGGCTTCTTCAAGGCAAGAATGGCCACTCCGTCGCGAGTTTCTCTGGGGACGTTTCTCTGCGGGAGCGGCGTCGTACTTCGTAAGAAAGGACGCAAAAACCAAGGTCCGCCCACAAAAAGTTAAGATTAGTTGCAGCACCGCCGCAGCAGGACACCAGCAGGACACCAGCAGGACGACCTCCTGCCCAGGAAAATGCCGCCTCGACCCGCGGCGATGGCACCTCGCGTGTCTCCTGCTGCTGCACGACCGGCATCCTCCGTCGGCCGGCTGCTCACCGCACGAGAGACCGCAGCCGCGCAGAGGCACCGGCAGCCGCACAGCTACGACCGCAGCGCGAGCCACAGGAGGTGCTGCAGCGGTAGGCCGCTACCAGTTGCTGCTGAGGCTCGGACGCGGCTTAGCCCCGACACCGGGACCACCTCGACGGCGGCAGCGCCGCCAGTCGGGTTATTGTCATCGTCCCATCCTCACAGTCCAGCTGTCGCTGTCCTTTTGCTGCCACGCCGCCCAGCGCGCCCGGGATCCTCTTCGATCCTCTTCAGCAAACCCGCACACGGCCGTCGGTGCTTCGCCGCCACGTCGCCAGCCATGGTCGCCCAGAGGCTCGATGGCAATGCCATCGCCAAGAGCATCCGCGACCGCATCGCCGCAGAGATTGTCCAGAGGCACGAGCTCAACCCCCGCTACAAGCCATGCCTCAAGATCATCCAAGGTGCGTTCTCAATGCCTCGCCTCGCAAGAGGCAGCAAAAATCTCTACGTGACAAATCGTTGAGCTGACTCAATCGTCTGCCTGCAGTGGGTGACCGTTCTGACTCCTGTGCGTCCCCCGCATCGATATTACTGTCCCGGGCATCAACCAGGGATGCAGCACCGCTGGACAGCAGCTAACGTGTGATCGCGCAGCAACCTATGTGCGCATGAAGCTCAAGGCCGCTCAAGAGGTGAGATTCCGTCACGGCAGATCAAGTCCCTCACTCACCAACCCGCTATCCAGGCCGGCGTTGCTTGTGAATTGCTTCACTTCCCAGAGACCATTACCGAGACAGAACTGCTCGGCCATATTCGTCGCCTCAACCATGACACGTCCGTCAACGGCGTCTTGGTCCAGCTGCCCCTCCCTGCTCACATCCCCGAGTACAGCATCACCTCGGCCGTGGCAGATGAGAAGGATGTCGATGGCTTCGGAACCAACAACATCGGCGAGCTGGCCAAGCGCGGAGGCAGCCCCGTCTTCACCCCGTGCACGCCAAAGGGCGTCATTGAACTGCTCAAGGAGTCCGGTGTCGAACTGGCCGGCAAGTCGGCTGTGGTTCTGGGCCGAAGCAACATCGTCGGCGGCCCCATAAGCTACCTGCTGCGGAACGCGGATTGCACCGTCACCGTGTGCCATTCCAAGACGGCGGGCTTGCAAAACTACCTCAGGCACGCCGACATCGTCATCGCCGCCATTGGACAGCCTCAATTTGTCAAGGGCGAGTGGCTCAAGGCGGGCGCCGTCGTCATCGACGTCGGAACCAATTTCATCCCCGACGCCTCCAAGAAGAGCGGCCAGCGACTGGTTGGTGACGTCGACTTCGAGGCGGCGTCGCAGGTCGCCTCCGTCATCACCCCTGTACCCGGCGGTGTCGGCCCCATGACCGTGGCTATGCTTCTTCAGAATGTCGTCGAGGCCACCAACATGTTCTTCGAACAGGAGAAGCTGAGGAAGATTATTCCCCTGCCCCTGAAGCCGAAGGATCCCGTCCCATCCGATATTGCCATTTCCCGGGACCAGACGCCCAAGCAAATCACTCGCATCGCAGCCGAGGTCGGCATTGCCCCTCACGAGTTGGAGCCCTACGGCGCATACAAGGCCAAGGTCGACCTCAACTTGCTGAAGCGCCTGGAGCACCGCAAAAACGGCCGCTACGTTGTCGTGACCGGCATCACCCCGACGCCTCTCGGCGAGGGTAAGTCTACCACCACCATGGGTCTGGCCCAGGCTCTGGGAGCTCATGTCGGCCGCTTGACCTTTGCCAACGTCCGACAGCCCAGCCAGGGTCCTACCTTTGGTATCAAGGGTGGCGCTGCTGGCGGCGGTTACAGCCAGGTCATCCCCATGGACGAGTTCAACCTGCACCTGACGGGCGATATCCATGCCATTACGGCGGCCAACAACCTTCTCGCTGCCGCCATCGAGACCCGCATCTTCCACGAAAACACGCAAAAGGACGGCCCTCTGTACAGGCGGCTGGTCCCGGCCAAGAACGGCGCGCGCAGCTTTGCCCCCATCATGTTCCGTCGCCTGAAGAAGCTTGGCATTGACAAGACGAAGCCAGATGACCTGACCGAGGACGAGATCCATCGGTTTGCCCGACTGGACATTGACCCCGAGACCATCACCTGGCGACGAGTGCTGGACGTCAACGACCGCCACCTCCGAGGCGTCACCGTGGGTACCGCCCCGACCGAAAAGGGCCAGAGCCGCGAGACGGGCTTTGACATTTCCGTTGCCAGCGAGTGCATGGCGATCCTCGCCCTCAGCACCAGCCTCGCGGACATGCGGGAGCGCCTGGGCCGCATGGTCGTTGCCACCTCGCGCGGCGGCGACCCGGTTACCTGCGACGACATTGGTGCCGGAGGTGCGCTGACGGCGCTCATGAAGGATGCCATCAAGCCCAACCTCATGCAGACTCTGGAGGGTACCCCTGTCTTCGTCCACGCCGGCCCTTTTGCCAACATCAGCATCGGCCAGAGCTCCATCATCGCCGACAAGCTGGCACTGAAGCTTGCGGGTACCGAACCGGACGAGAACCACAGCGACGCGGCCGGCTTCGTCATCACCGAGGCCGGCTTCGACTTCACCATGGGCGGTGAGCGCTTCTTCAACATCAAGTGCCGCACCTCGGGCCTTGTCCCCGACGTGGTGGTGGTGGTGGCAACCATCCGAGCCTTGAAGGTCCACGGAGGCGGCCCCCCGATTGCCCCCGGCGCCGCGCTGGACCCGGTCTACAAGCAGGAGAACGTCGACATCCTCCGAGCCGGCTGCGTCAACCTGAAGAAGCACATTTCCAACGCCAAGTCTTTCGGTGTCCCCGTCGTCGTCGCGATCAACAGGTTTGCCACCGACACCGAGGCCGAAATCGCCGTCGTTCGTGAGGAGGCCCTGGCTGCCGGCGCCGAAGACGCCATCCTGGCCGACCACTGGGCGCAGGGCGGCAAGGGAGCCATCGACTTGGCCAAGGGCGTGATTGCCGCGTCCGAGAAGCCCAAGGAGCTGACGCTGACGTACGGCTTGGACGGCACCGTGCAGGAGCGCATCGAGGCCATCGGCAAGAAGATGTATGGCGCCGCCAAGGTCGAGTTCAGCGAGCTGGCGCAGAAGAAGGTGGACGCGTACACGAGGCAGGGCTACGGCAACCTGCCCATCTGCATTGCCAAGACGCAGTACTCCCTGTCGCACGATCCGGATCTGAAGGGTGCGCCGACGGGCTTCACGGTGCCCATTCGGGACGTGCGCATGGCCGCGGGTGCTGGTTACCTGTAAGTGGAAGCCAAGCTTTGTGCCCCTAGCCGCTGCGGCGGGATGCTAACAGCTTCAGGTACGCTCTCGCTGCTGACATCCAGACCATCCCCGGGCTACCCACGGCGCCGGGCTATCTCAACGTCGACGTTGACACGGAGACGGGCGAGATTGATGGTCTGTTCTAGATGGATTAGCAGGCCTTTTTCTTTTGGATCTGGGAATACAATCCCAACTCGGTGCATTGCTCGCGTGTTATGATAAACTGCCCTTACTCAACGTGGCATGACGACTGGCAGGAGACTGTTTTGCGGGATGGACTCGCGGGCTCCTTTGACTTCAACACAAGGCGCGAAAACAAGGGGTGTGGGGATTGGTCCATTGGTTGCAATCGATAATACCCGCGAAGTAGAAATCGACACTATTTGGACAAGTTGCGTGGCCGAGCCATACTGCACGTCGCCGACTTTGTTTCTGCGCGTGATCCAGACAACTCGGGCACGAGAAGAGCCAATTCCTACAGCGTTGCGCTACGGGAAGAGGGAGGGTCACGGCGGAGTCGGCGTACTTGGTATAACGCTGACGGTAATCGCGACGATGCTCTATACAACTGCTTCGTCATTGCCTCTCTTAATACGGAGTACCACGGCCGTCATTGCGGCTCCCATTGCCCGGCGGGTCGGGCCGCATGAAAGCGCGGCCGGCGGAGCTTTGGGAGGTACGATTATTAGACAGCGAGATTTGGGGGTCACTCGTAATCCTTGTTCGAACCCCTGTTCGAATCCCTAGTCGTATTGGAATCCCATTCGGAAATCCTATTGGAATCCCGCTGTATCGCGTTGGCCAAACGGGCTAAAACAAAAGTGCTCCAGTAGATGTACTGGTACGATTGGCTGGTGGTGGCGTACTCCGTATATGGGCGTGGATTTCTGAATCTGACACCCTATTGGAATCCCTGTTCGAATCCCCCTTGGAATCCCCCTGTTCAAATCCCTGTACGCGTGTCCCTACGAAGTACCCAGGGCTAGGCTAAAGTGCTCTTACGAATAGACTCCATTGGCCCGGCCCCGGCCCGGCCCTCGTGTATATATTCACCAAAGCCCCGGAGCAACGAGATCGTGCGGTCGGTCAAGGTAAATAAAATAGAATGAATTCAAAGGCAGGGTACGCAAGGCCCAAACATTTCAAGGGAATAATTCAAAGGTCCATTATTGTCTGACAGGCATGAGGGGTCAGCTGATCGTGCGACTTAGGCCGTTCCTTGTACTATACCTATCTATAATACTTCGTACTCCGTACATGCTATGCAATAACAAGCCCCGTGTCTACCTTTGCTTTTTCTTGTGATTTTCTATTGTTGCCCCCTTTCCCAGGGTCTGTCCATCCTACCCGACAACGCACTCGGCCTGTGTTGGAATCTGCTCCTCGATCTCGCGCATCGACTAAGTTGCGACCGTTGGCCTCCTCCTTCACCTTCTACTCGGGGCTAAGTACCTAGCTCTCAGGCTCGCCGCTATGTCGAGTCGGCTCGGGGTCGTCGCTCATCTCCCGATCTCCTCCTCTTTCTCCTTCGCCTATCAGTTGGAGCCGGCGGACTTATTTAGTGACCTGAATAGGTACCTAGGACATCGATATTTTTTCTAGAATAGGGAAAACCGCTCCTTTAGGCCAGAAGCCCTACAGCCGGATTAAGCAGCCTGACCCTCTGCTTCGGCCCGGATGCCCCCGGAGGTATATAGGATGCTGCTTATGCAAAGACTAGCACTTATTTCCCAAGACTATTTCTTCGTAATAATACCGCTCGAGATTACGAAGTATCCCTATTCTAGCTGCTCACCTAGCTAGGGTACTCGTAGCGGTGTTTTCAATCGGGCTGACGCACGATTCGCGTGCGGGCCCGGGGTTTTCGACCGGGGGGGCTAGGTCAACTGGTTAGAACTTGACGCACTAACTTGTGCGCCACTCAGATATCGCCATACTCGTACGAAGTACGAGTACGGAGTAGAGGCGACCTGGGTTTGAGACCAGGGCTGCTTCGTCGTCCTGAGCTAGGTGACCTAAGCCCAGCCGTACTGCGAAGACACCTTCCCGGCAGGCCTGTTCCGTCATGTAGTTTATCGTACGCCGCGTTGAAGGCGTGTATTTGTTTATGTTCCCCCCTTCGTCGAGAAGCTATAGAATAAAATTCCTAGTTAAATTAGACGGGAAATACTTTGATGGAGCAAGACGTGCAGTCCGAAAGAGCACGGCAAACGCGATACGCAAATCAGCACTCAAGTCTCTGGGGCGTCAATTGATCACTCTAATAGGGGTGTTCCGTTACTTAGACCATCTGATCATAAGGCTAGGCAACCTTTGCAGCAGATGAAATATTTATTTTTAATCCACAAAAAAAAGAAAGATAAAGCAAATAAGTATGTAGGCCAAGTAGTAGGAAGGTAAAGAGGCTGTCGCGCAGAGGCCGTAGCCTAGACCCCGGTCCGTGGTCGGGGCCGAAGGTCTTTATAACGCCGTCGTGCAACATGATTAGGGATGCCCATACAGTGACTATATATACTGGCATCCCTGTGTGCCGTTTTGGCACGAGCGGACGAGCGGACGTCTCTGGGTTTGCCAATCCAGGGAGTGGGGACAACCCCGCGTGGCGAGTTAATAATAGAGCTAGTTGGTGATAATGGTGATGTTTCATCGACGGAGCTACGGCTTTGGTGCCGCTTCATCTTTCCCGCCTCCCCGCCTCCCGCCTCCTCGCCTCCTGTCCCTGCAGGTTTCTTCTTCTCTTCTCCTTCTGGTTCTTGCATTGAGATCAGGTCTGTCTGCAGCACCTGCATCACACACACGCTCCGGCAGTGAGTGAACAGAGCGGTCCTTATCCTGACAAAGGCACCCCCCGCCGCAGACGCCCGCGATGCAGATGATGCTGCTGCTCGTCGTCGGCGCTTCCGTCGTGTTCGGCGTCTGCCATTATTACCTGTCTTGCCTGCGGCACAACATTGCCGAGGCGAAGCGGAGTGGCTTCAACTATGTCGTCGTCCGTACGTGCGGTACCCGTTCCTGGTCTTGGCTTGGGGAGCGTGCTAACACGGTGGAACCGGGCACAGCCGTTTCTCCCATTTTTTTGCCGTGGCAGTTGACGGTCCGGCTGTGGACGCCCATCATCATGCTGTTCCCCAAGAGCTGGTGGGAGGAATGGCTCGAGTATGGCCCGCCCCTGGCGCTGCTGGCACCGCTGGCACGCACAAGATGACCCTCGAGGACGGACATGGCTGACATTTCATGCCTGCTCCCCCCCGGCAACAGCCTCGTAACGCCCGACATGGCGTACCGGACCGGCTTCGAGCGCTTCCGCCGCCACGGCGAGGCCTTCTTCATCGTCTCGCCGAGCTTGCCGATTCTGATGGTGGCCAACGCCGAGGTTTTAAGCCACATCGCCACGCACCGCGAGAAGTTCCCCAAGTGGACGACCCCGTACGCAATCCTGCGCCAGTTTGGCGGCGAGAACGTCATCACCAGCGAGGGCCAGGTCTGGCGCATGCACCGCAAGGTCACGTCGGCGTCGTTCAACGAGCGCAACGCCGCCGTCATCTTCCGCGAGGCCATCGTGCAGACGCAGGGCATGCTGCGCACCTGGATGGGGCCCACGGGCGTCCGCAAGGAGACGCTGCACACCGTCGACGGCGACACGATGCGCCTGGCGCTCAACATCATCGGCTACGTCGGCTTCGGCCTGCGGCTGCTGTGGCCGGGCCAGACGCTGCCGGCGGGCTCGGACCCGCGGCTGGTCAAGTACGCGTCGCTGGAGGCGCCGGCGGGTCACAAGATGAGCTTCGCGGACACCATGGCGGGGCTCATGGAGAACATCATGCTGCTCCTGCTGGCGCCCAAGTGGCTGCTGCGGGCGCTGCCGTCGAAGCGGACGCGGTTGGCGGCGGACGCGTACGAGGACTACGTCAAGTACATGGACGAGATGATGGAGGAAAAGATGGAGGAGGCGCGCAAGGGTGACGGCGCCGACGAGGGCATGGACCTGATGGGCCATCTCGTGCAGACGACGTACAAGGCGGGCCAGGGCGGCAGCGGCGACAACGGCAGGAGCAGGACGGTGCTGAACCGCGAAGAGATCATCAGCAACGCCTTCATCATGTTCGTGGCCGGGCACGAGACGACGGCCAACGTGCTGCACTTCGCCATGGTGCAGCTGGCGACGAACCCGGCGGCGCAGCGCAGGCTGCAGCGCGACCTGGACGAGCTGGTGGGCACGTCGGACCCGGCCTCGTGGGACTACGGGACGCTGCTGAACCCGCTGATGGCGAGCATGGCCGGGGCGTGCATGTACGAGACGATGCGCATCCTCCCGCCGGTGACGGAGATGCCCAAGACGGTGACGGTGGACCAGCCCGTCGACATGGACGGGCGGCGGTACGTGGTGCCCAAGGACACCGTCGTGTCCATGGTGGCCGTGTCGGCGCACCACAACCCGCGGTACTGGCCGCACGCGGAGAGCAGGGCGACGCGGGGGCAGGACGACCTGCGCGACTTCAAGCCGGAGCGGTGGTTCCAGACGTCGGCGTCGGGGGCCGGCGGGGCCACGGACATGGCCGGGGCGGACGCGGGCGACTACGGCGGGTACGAGGGCCCGGACACCAGCCCTCAGCTGTTCCGGCCGGAGCGCGGGGCGTACATTCCCTTCAGCGACGGCGCGCGGTCGTGCCTGGGGCGGCGCATCGCGCAGGTGGAGATGGTGGCGGCGCTGGCCGTGGTGTTCCGCGAGCACAGCCTGGAGCTGGCCGTGGACGAGTGGGCGAGCGAGGAGGAGACGGCGGCCATGGGGCGGGACGGGCTGCGGGAGGTGTACGGGCGCGCGCAGCAGAAGAGCCTGTGGACCATGAGGCAGGCGAGGAACCTGTTGACGCTGAAGCTGCACGGCGGCGTGCACGTGCCGCTGCGGGTGGTGCGGCGGGGGGGGGAGAGGTTCGTCGGGTGGATGGAGGACAGTTGAGGCGACGGCGGACACGGGCAGCGGCGGGCGGAGGCGGGCAGAGGCGGGCGGCGACGAGCCGAGCGTGGCGGCGACGAGCAGAGGCGGGCAGGGCGAGAGACTAGTCGGCGAGCTAGCGGGACTAGCTGCACAAGTGAGACGCGATGAAATGAAGCCCGCGATGAAATGAAGCCC
>NRSZ01001090.1:11597-31861 GCA_002901185.1 Tolypocladium capitatum | reverse complement strand
GGGCACGGCTGAAATAGCACTAATCTCAACAAGTTCGGTAAGCAAACGGCGTGGCGTGCCGGAGCCGCGCCTCATTCCCGCACGTCGCGCATCAGACGGCGGTCCACGTGCAGGACGGCATCGATGAGACGGAACAAGACAGCCCTCATCAAGCAAGATAGCCGCCACTATTCCACCGGATCCGGCTGTTCAAAGTCGCGGCGCGCTGCGTCCGCCATGCTGCCGTCGGCCAGCACCCTCAGGGCCAGCATCGCCATGCCCTTGGAGCACTTGATCGCCGCCGCGTGTGCTTCGTCCGTCGCCGCCGCCGCGGCAAACTGTGGACTGTGAATGGCGACGTCGGGCGCGGTCGGCACGGCGAATGCGCCGTGGAAGCTGGGGACCGTGTATGACACGTTGCCCATGTCCGTGGAGGCGGTGTAGGGCTTCTCTTGGTGAAGCTGCACCTTTTCGCCGATGCGGGCCATGTCTTCCACGTACGCCTCGCAGAGGGTATCGTTGGCCCTGAGGTTCATGTACGTCGGGGACCTGCGGCCGAGGCATCAGCGCGTGCGTTCGGGGGAGCTTGATGGCGGCTCACTTGATGAACTCGTGCGTGCAGCCCGTCGCCATGGCGGCGGCCTCGATGCACTTCCGCACCCTCTCCAACAGCTTGTCGGCGCCACCCATGGAGGGGGCCCTGACGCTCCAGTTCATCCGCGTGTAGTCGGGGATGATGTTGGACGCGACGCCGCCCTCCTCGATGATTGCGTGGATCCTCTCGTCCGGGCGTATCTGCTGCCGTAGGACCGCGACGTTGCAGTACGCCGCCACGGCCGCATCCAGGGCGTTCGTTCCGTTCCAGGGCTCGCCGGCGGCGTGTGCCGGCTTGCCGCCGAACTCGACGCGGAACTTGTGGCTGGCGAGGAACAGGAGCCCGGCGAGCCCCGAGTAACCCGAGTCCCTCGCGTGCAGGGAGTGCGCCGATACGGGGTGGGCCATGATGGCGGCGGCAACGTCTTCGGGCGGGTCGAAGGCGCCGTTGGCGATGAGGACGGCCTTGCCGCCGCCGCTCTCCTCGGCCGGCGTCCCGAGGATCCGCAGGCGGCCGGGCATCTCGAGCGCGGACAGGGCGTGGGCCGCGCCGAGGAAGGCCGCCATGGAGGAGGTGGCGATGAGGTTGTGGCCGCAGGCGTGGCCGATGCGAGGCAGCGCGTCGTATTCGCAGCAGATGACCACCTGGCGGCCGCCCTGGCCGAGCGTGGCCTCGAAGCTCGTCTCCAGCCCGTGCGTGCTGCGGCGGACGTCGAAGCCCAGCCTCTCCAGGTACGCGGTGAGGGTGTCGTGTGCGATGAACTCCTTGAAGGCCAGCTCCGGGTTGTCGTGGAGGGCCTTGTTGACGCTGTGGCGGAGGTCCTCGCTCAGCTGGTCTATGCGGCCGTTGACGAGCTCCCTGGCCTTGTCCAGGTCTACCGAGAAGGACGCTGACGCCGGCATGTTGGCGGCGGGTGGGTTGAGGCTTCTTGGCGATGTAGAGGGGGAGGCCGACGAAGGATCCTGAGCCTCGACGATTCGCGGACACAGCACTTGGCCCCGTTGTTGGGTTGCAGCTCGACACGCCTCGGGCGCTCATCTCGTGCTCGGTAGACGGAGCGGCCCTCGGAGGGACCGTTTTTGCGGGGGCGGGGCGGGGCGGGGCTGCGGACAGCAGCTCCCGATGATCCGACTATCGGCCAGACATCTCATCAGTTCCTCGACCTCACCCATGCCAGCTTTCTTCCACCTTGCACGCCCGTACCCTTGCGTGGCTGGGCTGGCGGGCCCAACGGCCGGCCAGTGGCCCCGATGCATTGTACGCAGCGGCACGCGGCGTCGTGTTCCGGTCGGTCGCCAGTCGCCAGTCGCCGTTGACGGGCTGCACACGTCGTGAATCGTGCCGGCTACGGGCCACGCAGGGCGCCAAGAGACAATCGATGTTGCATCGCGTCCACTGCCGCCAATTGAAGCGAGCCCTTCCGGTCCGCTGCTCCCCACGGCACCTGCGCGGGTGTGTCTAGCGGCGGGCCAGCTGCTGCGCGTCGCAGAGCCCTCCCTCGGGCCAGGACACGCCGCAGCATCATGGAGACCGGGGCTTCCCAGCCATGCCATGGCACGCGGTGCTCCCCGTTCCGCCAGTGGCTGCTGGACCTGTCGGACCCAAAGTCGGATGCGACGAGCATCTTGGACCGCGCGTGGCGCGGCTCTCCGCAGTCGGAGCTGCTCGACGAACTGGAGAGCTCGGCGAACTGCAGAGCCTCGAGCCATTTGCTCTCCTTGCCAGGGCTGCTCAGATACGGTACGGCTTCGGCGTCTCGACGATGCTGCCCAGAGTATGGGATCCGTCAGCCATCAATCCACCGACCTTGTCGCTGTCGCAGACGGGCTGGACATGAGCGTGGACGGTTCGCGCCGCGTCGTCGAGAGCATCCGCGCCACTGTGCCGCGTTTCTATGCGTGCGGCGCGCAAGCTGTGCATTCCGGACGAGAAATCGCCGTCGCCTCGCCGCCGCACCATCTCATCCGTCGCATCTCGGAGCTCGCCGTGCAGACGTTCAGGTACGGGGATACGAGCCGCCGGTCCGCATTTCGCCTGCCCTGTACGTCGTCGCTCTCGATACGGAAGACGACGAGGACCGCGGGTGGGTTCTCTCTCGACCGCTTCCCGCCATGAGTCGCAGGGGCTCAGGGACAGAATCGAGCCGAGCGATACCTGCTGAGCGCACCGCGGAGGATCCCTGACCGTTGTTTACGCTGGGTATCGTGTTTGATAAACCTACTGGCGGCCATTCGTCCGAGGGTTATCCCTTTTGCGGGGGCGTCAAGTTCGAGTCAGATCGATTTTATATATGATGCTCGTCGCCCCCCAGCCTCCCCCCACGCAGCTCGTTCCCCCTCTCCAGACTCACGGCGCTGCCAATAGCCACCCGCTCCCTGCGATTTCGCTGATGCCTGACGCTGCTGTCCCGCCCAAGCACACCTCTTGGACCCGTGACACGGAGCATCCTCTGCTCCCTTATGCACCTCGTCGCCGGCAGGCATGGCCGACAAGACTGAGCAAAAGGACGGCCCGAAGGGCCAGGCCGAAAAGACTGAGCAAGAGGACGGCCCGCAGCGCCAGGCCGACGATGCCGCCGTCGGCAGCGCCTCGGCGGAGAAGCTGAGCCCCGAAGAGGACAAGAGGCTCCTCCGCAAAATCGACATGTGGTGAGTTGACCCGGCTCATGGAGCGACGCCGCCATGTCGGATGCGGACGGCTCACGCGACCATCAATCTAGCCTGCTTCCCGTCATGGCGTTTTCCTACCTGTTTCAGTACCTTGACAAGTCGGCCATGGGGTTCACGGCCATCTTGGGCCTCCTCGAGGATCTGCACTTGACCGGCCGAGACTTTTCGTGGGCGGGCGGCGTCTACTACTTTGGATATCTCATCGCGTCGTACCCTGCCGGCGTGCTCATGGTGCGCTGGCGGGTTGGCAGGACGATTGCCGTTGCGGTGTGAGTGCCCATCCACCATCCACGCGCCTTGGCCTGCGTGGCTGATGTCCTCGCGGCATGTAGCATTCTCTGGGGCGTGGTCCTCATGTTGACGGCCGTGGCGTCCAACGCCGCGGGCTTGCTCGCCCTGCGCTTCTTCCTCGGCGTTTGCGAGGCGCCCATCGCGCCCGGCCTGACCGTCGTCGTCTCCATGTGGTACAAGCGCTCCGAACAGCCTCTCCGACACGCCGCCTGGTTCATGGGGAACTCGGCCGCCGGCATCATCGGCGGTCTTGCTGCCTACGGGATCGGCCACGTCGATGGCATCGCGCCTTGGAAGGTAAGGATACATCTCCCGTTGACGGGCATCACCCAATCTGACGGTTCCGATCCAGGCCGTGTTCTTGATCTTCGGAGGCGCCACGGTAGCCTGGTCGGTCGGCATCTACTTCCTGCTGCCGGACGTGCCGATGACGGCTGGGTTCCTCAAGGACGCGGATCGCATCAAGGCCATCACTCGAGTCCAGGAGAACAGGACGGGCATCAAGAGCGACCAGTTCAAGTGGCAGCAGTGCCGCGAGGCTCTCCTGGACGTCAAGACGTGGTTTATCGTCGTCATTCAGCTTTGCGGAAGCATTCCCAACGGCGGCGTGCAAAACGTACGTGCATGATTCCAGAAAATACGCCCGATGAGCGTGAGGGCCATGGCTGACGACGAGACAGTTTGGCTCCATCGTCATCAGGGGCCTGGGTTTCGGCACGTTCCCGACGCTGCTCCTGCAGAGCGCAAGCTACGTGGTCCAGTTCGTCCTCGTGCTCGTCGCCACCGGCGGCAGCACGTACCTCTGCAATACGCGGACCTACTTCATGGCCTGGAACCTGGCCGTCTCGGTCGTCGGCTGCGTCATGGTGCGGCAGTTGCCGGTCGACGAGAGGTGGGCGCGATATGCCGGGTACTGCCTCTTGTTGGCGTTTAGCGCCAACTTCCCCATGATCATGGCCATGACGTCGGGCAACGTTGGCGGCTTCACCAAGAAGGTCACGGCCAATGCCATGGTGAGCGTCTCTTCCTCTGCGTGGCGTCTTCGTGAAGCTGACTGTCATCTCATCGCGACAGTCCTTTATCGCGTACTGCGTGGGAAACATCATCGGCCCGCAGCTCTTCTTCGCCTCGGAAGCGCCGTCATATACCTCGGGCTTCTTGGCCATGATGGTGTGTTTCGTGGTCGGATTCGCGTCCTGCATCGCTTTCCGGCTCTACCTGATTCGGGAGAATCGGCGACGGGACCAAGCCGGCGGGGCGTCGCAGGGCGAGGCTGACACGGACGTCATGTTGATCATGATGGACAAGACGGACAGGGAGATTCCGCGGTTTAGATATGTCTACTAGATGTGCGTGTGTCCTTGCGCGGTTTAGATAGGTCTACTAGGTGTGCGTGTGTCCTCTGTTCGCGTGGCGTTGGGCGCTGGAGACGCTCGACCCTGTCCGGTAGCGGAGCGGCGCGTTTCAGCAGACACGCGTTGAGCTTCTATTGTCCACGTTGACTTCCAAATCCGAGGCTGTTTGCACGTTTGCACGATCCAACGAGACGGGATGAGAGCGGACGACCGACGGCTGCCGTGATGATGCCCGCGTGGTGCCCCATTGGCCGTGACTGTCCCTCGCACTCCTATCCGTCTCTGCAGGGATGCGTCGCAACACACGATAGGGGCCCCCCTCGGCACTCCTGCCATCACTGCCGGCCT
This sequence comes from Tolypocladium capitatum, assembly GCA_002901185.1. Classification (NCBI taxonomy): domain Eukaryota; kingdom Fungi; phylum Ascomycota; class Sordariomycetes; order Hypocreales; family Ophiocordycipitaceae; genus Tolypocladium; species Tolypocladium capitatum. The sequence continues at coordinate 26,624 of NRSZ01001090.1, read as the reverse complement.
AGATGCCGCGTCACACTGCCGAAGTGGCACAGGCTCGTGGTTTGATTGCCCTCCCAGGAAGGGGTGCATTCCGACGAGTGCATGACGAGCCACGTCGAGAGGTCCATCAACCCGCAACATGCCGCAGCTCAGTGCTCGTGCGACGAACACGTGCTGCCCGTCCATGCGGCTTCGGCCCTCGCAGCACCTGCATGCTCCAACGCTCTGGGTCTGCAGGTGGAGTGGTGGCACGGGGCATATCGACGTCTCGGAGACGCCCGCGATGGTGCGGTTTCCGTTGGTTTGAGCCATCGGTCCTCGATAAACTGCGGAGCATCGCTGTTGATGCCATTCGTCGCCGTAATGCTTGGTCCGTTTGTCGTGTCCCGCGTCGGCTCTCGGTGCCGATCCCCTCCGCAGGCGCCCCCACTCTGCTCCGATTCTGCCCGTCTGCCGCCCCCACCGAGCCTCCGAACCTCCAACCCTCTCCTTCGCCTCGCATCGTGACCTCGGCCATCAACCGCCGCCGCCGCCGCCGCCGCCGCATCCTCTCCCCGTCGCATCCTTCTCCGTCTCTCCCCGGGTCCCCGCAGCTCCGGCGCCCGCCCGCACGACGCCCACCATGACCCCCCCGCTGGCCCCCGTCGCCGCCGGCTCCCCCGCGCACCTCCTCCCGCCCGGCTGGAAGAGGCAGGCCTCCGCGTGGCTCGCCGAGGACGCGCCCTCGTTCGACTACGCCGGCTTCGTCGTCGGCGACGCGCCCCGCGCGGCCACGCTCTGGGCCAAGTCGCCCGGCGTCGTCGCCGGCCGCCCGTTCTTCGACGAGGTCTTTGCGCAGTGCGGCTGCGCCGTCGAGTGGCACGTCGACGAGGGCGCCGACGTGGCCGGCGGCGAGGGCGGCGGCAAGGTCAAGGCCGCGACGGTGACGGGCCCCGCGCGCGGGATCCTCCTCGGCGAGCGCGTCGCCCTCAACACCCTCGCGCGCTGCTCCGGCATCGCCACCCGCAGCCGCGACCTCGTCTCCCGGGTGCGCGCCGCCGGCTACGCGGGCACCCTCGCCGGCACGCGCAAGACGACGCCGGGCTTCCGCCTCGTCGAAAAGTACGGCATGCTGGTCGGCGGCGCCGACGCGCACCGCATGGACCTGAGCGCCATGGTCATGCTCAAGGACAACCACGTCTGGAGCCGCGGCAGCATCACCGACGCCGTGGCCGCCGCCAGGGCCGTCGCGGGCTTCAGCGTCAAGGTCGAGGTCGAGGTGCAGTCCGAGGCCGAGGCGGACGAGGCCATCGCCGCGGGCGCGGACGTGGTCATGCTGGACAACTTCACGGGCGAGGGCGTCAGGGTTGCGGCGCGGAGCCTCAAGGAGAGATGGGGCGGCAAGCGGCAGTTTCTGCTCGAGGTGTCGGGGGGGCTCAGGGCGGACAATGTGGCGCCGTACGTGTGTCAGGGTGAGTCTTTTACGCCCATCTTTCTGTTCTCGCGTGAAATCTGTCCGCGGCGGGAGGTGCTGACCGCGACAGACGTCGACATCATCTCGACGAGCTCCATCCACCAGGGCGTCCCGCACATGGACTTTTCGCTCAAAATCGAACACTAGTGCTCATCAGATGCCCTTGCCCTTGGACTTGAAGAGCCCCGTAAACGCCTTGCTCAGCCGCCGCTCCGCCTTGTCCCCCCTTCCCTCTCCGGCCGAGCCGCCCTTGCCCGAGCCCTGGAGGTGGTTCAGCGCGCTCTCCTGCGCCGAGCCGCTCTTCTCGGCGGCGGCGTCGGCCTCGCCGCAGCACGGCACCAGCACGCTGGCCTCGTTGCGCGTGGACGGGACGTCGAGCGCCGGGTTGCGGGTGAAGAAGTCGGCGGGCCGGAGGTGGATCTGGTATGTCTCGGCGGGCCTGGATATGGGACGTTAGCTCTCACGCAGGCTCCGCTGCCGACGGAGGGGGAGGGAGGCGCTCACATGACGGGCCAGTCCTCGACACGGGGGTTATGCGTGAGGCCATATACAGTCCATACCACCGGGCTGCTCTTCTTGCCCGCCGCCTCCCCATCGCCCCCATCGCCCCCATCGCCCCCATCATGGCCGTTCGTCGCCCCCCTGCCGTCCTCGGTGAACCAGTCCCCCCGGCTCACCATGTCGCCCACACCGCCCTTCTCCCCGCGGCTCTGGTTCGTAAACTCGCCGGCCGCCCAGAGCTCGCCGTCGCGGTAGCCGGTGACCCAGAAGTCGTGCCGCGCAAACGGCGCCCGCTTGGCGATGATGCTGCCCTCGTCGGCGAGCATCATCTGCGTCGCCGGCGCCAGCAGCTTGTAGCCCACGTTCTTGCCCGAGATGGCGTTGGTCCTGTGCACGTTCTCGAGCCTGATCAGCCGGTTCAGCCGCGGCTCGGCGTCGATCCAGGTCGCCCTGTCGACGGTCCTGCGCCGGATCTCGTAGAGGTTGCCGAAGGGATTCGTCTGCGCGTGCGGCTCGACCCCGTGGCTCTCCTCGACGACGACGCGCGTGTCGCCCTCGGCGTACGAATCCACGGCCGGGTCGATGCGCGCGGCGAAGAGGTGCTGGTGGTTCTGCGCGAGGATGCCCGGGGACACGACGTTGCCGTAGGGGCTCGTCTTACCCTCGTCGATGGACACGACGCTGACGATGCCCGTCGCGCGCGTCTCGAGCGTGATGGCGCCCGCCAGGTCCAGCTTGAAGGCGAAGACGTACTCGTAGTTGGCCAGCGTGCAGATGAACTGCACCACGAGCTCGCGCGACCGCGTCACCGCGGCGCGGCCGGTCCGGAAGTTGGTGTGCTTCCACAGGATGCCGTCGTCCTGCTCGTGCAGGCACACCACGGCCTTGGCGTCCGTCGGCGAGCCGTCGGCGGCGGCGAGGAGCGCGTCGACGTAGTGGATGGCGCCGAGACAGTCGCAGCCCAGCTCGAGGTTGTTGGCCGCGCGGCCGACGCCGCCGTCGCCAAAGTCAAAGGCCTGCTTGCGGTGGAAGGGCGGCCGCGGGTCGCCGTACGGCACCGTGAGCTCGCTGAAGCTGAGGCGGTACATGACGGGGCGGTCCTCGTAGCACACGTCGTGCAGCACGGCGCCCTCGCGCGGCGTGAAGCCCAGGCGGAGGCGCCACTTCTGCCACTCGACGAGGCCGTCGGCGCGGACGGCAAAGGACGCGCCCTCGGGCTGGACCACGTTGAGCGGCTTCAGGTCCGCGCGCAGCGGCCCGTCGAGCAGCTCGGGGACGTACTCGGCGGGGCGGGCCTTCCGGAAGAGCTTCGTGGGCGCGTCCGCGCGCGGCGCCGGCTCGATGCCGTCGTCGGCGCCGCCGGTGGCCAGGCGGTCGACGCGGACGACCTTCCCGGCGACCCAGTCGATGACGGGGATGATGGGGATGGGGTAGGGGTAGTGGTTGGAGTCGCCGTTCTCGCTGGACGCGTCGCGGGCGAAGACGAGGCCCTGCATGAAGCGCGGGTCGCCGTCGTTGTCCGAGCCGCCGTAGGGCCAGGGGTCGACGGTGATGGTGAAGCCGTCGGGCAGTGAGAACTCGGCCATGGCCTCTTTGAAGAGGTCCGAGTTGAGGATGATGTCCTCGCACTTGGAGAATTCGCCGCTGCGACGTCGGTCAGCCGCGTGGACTCGTCGACGCGGGAGGTGCGAGGGGGCTTACACGGTGTAGTAGGGATACGACGTCTCCTCGGCCGTGTGCTTGGAGACCACCTCGCCGGTCCCCAGGTGCACCACGCTCCGGGTGTGCTCGTGCCTGTCGGCGGCGAGGACGTCGTACTCGACGAGCGCCAGCCGCGGGGGCCGGGCCGTCTCGTCGGTCAGCCTGCCGGCATGCTCGGCCTCGAGAAAGGGCCGCAGCTCGGCCTTGCGCGGCTCCTGGAGGTGGATGGCGCGGAAGAAGAGCGAGTCGCCGCCGCCGTGGAGCTTGACGACGAGGTCTCGCGCCCTGGCGAACTCGTCCCTGGAGAGCTGGGCCAGCGGGTGCGGGTGCGGGCGGAGGGCGGAGCTTGGGCCAGCCATTGCGTGAGCTGTCAACGATTGGGCTGCATGGAGAGCCGAGGGAGCCGGTTGCGAGCTGAGGTCGACGAGACGGCCATTGGAGATAAGTGCGGCCAGCCGGGGGTGGAGGAGTGCGGAGAAGGGCGGTTAGTGCCGGGGCGGGCACGGACTGTCTATTGGACGTCGACGGCGAATATCAAGTCGGGTCATCCATCATTCCACCACGTTTGCCCCTCATGGTGAACACAGCCGCATGTGCCACCCGGCTGTTGTGCTCGTCGCGAATCGCGATGCCGTCCGCCGCGACGAGACCCAGACCTGGCGCTCGGAACCGGTGGGACGAGCGGCCGCGCGTAGAGCCGTCGACTGCGAACCTGGCCGCCTCGGCATCGTCGTGCCCCCGGCGGTAGAGGGCGGGACGGCCGGGTGGCAGGCCGGACCTCGGCGGGGGCCGAATGCAGGTCCGGCGCCGGAAGAGCGGAGGCGGCGGCTTTGGGGCGGCGGCGTCGGACAGGCGGACAGCAGACAGCACGGCCTTCCGAGAGGCCGGATGCGGACGTGGCGTGATGGTCATGTAGGGACGAGGGAGGAGTGCGTCCCTCGTCCGACGATGCGCCATCGACGCCCGCGTCGGGACAGACGCCCGCATGGCTGCGGACCAGGGCCGTCGAGCGAGTGGGTTTGTGCAACACAGAGACGGCAGTGGCGCCATTCGAGCCACGCATGGCCAGATTGATTGTCGGTGACGTCGCGGCCGGCTCTGCTTCCCTGGCGCCCGTTCGGATTGCACCCATGCACGGGTGAGGGAGATGCATCGGCCCCCCGTGCGGCGCGTCACAGATCTCGGCATCTGATACCCGGACGTCGGGCGGCGTGACAAATCGCCGCCAGCCGCGGCTGGACTTCCAATGGGTGTCTTGGGGATTCGTGGGGCGTGCCGTGTCTCGGCCGGGCGTCTGAGACGGCCAGACGGCGAGAAGCGCGTCAGGTGGCCGCGAACGGCGACGCATGCCAGCCACAGGCACGTTGCCCAAGGTCTCTGCCGCGTCGCCGCAGCGCCCCGAGGAACGAGCCGGTCCAGGACGGCAGCCTAGCCGCTGCCAAGGGTGGACGGAGAGGCGGTGACGGGCTGCACGGGCCGCGGTCGGCGCCGGCGACGTCGTCGAACGCAGGCTCGGGATGTGCCGTCGCCTGGGATTGCACACCGGCGCATGTAGATGTTCGTCCCTGTACCCGAGCACGCACGTACGGAGCACGCACGTACGGCGAGCACGCATGTACCGAGCACGCATGTACCGAGCACGCATGTACCGAGCACGCATGTGCAGAGCACGCTCCGTCGCGCCGCGAAGCCCGGGCCGCGACGACACGAGGCGCCAGCGCCGTTCGAGAAGCCAGCCTCGGAAACGCGCGCCGCATCAAAGCGCATGGCCCGTCAGCGACGATGCGGAAGCCCAAACGCCCGCCGTCGAATCCGCCGAATCCGCCGAATCCATCCACGCACCGTCTCTGCGGCTCCCGCCGGCATCGACGCCCACGTTTCACGTCCAGCCCGCGGCTGCGTCATCTCGTCTCCGGACGCGCGGCGCGAGGTACAGGTACGTGCCCTGTACCCCGGCCTGGCCGGCCAACGGTTGCAGCCGATTGGGAGCCGGCCAGGCTCGCTACGTCCCTGCCAATCAGCACTGGACGTGTCGCCAGAGGATCGTCCCCGAAGCTCCTCGCCCATCACCACCCTTTTGCCCCCTTTTCGTTCCTCTCTCGACCGCTTCACCCTCCCTCTCTCCAGAGCATTCATTCCCTCCAACCCTCTCCCCTTCATCCCGACAAGCCTTGGCCAGGTCTGCCGTCGTGGCTGCCGCATTCCTCCCATTGGCTACCTGCCTCCTGACTAATCCGCGCCTTGAACCTAATCGCTGCCCTCGTTCGACGTCGCCGTCCGCCACCGGCCGGCTCTCGGTTCTCCTCTTGGTCGATTCGCGTCTCCTCACCGCGCTCTGTATCGTCGTACCTATACGCGCCTGCTCGCACTTGCGCCCTTTCTCCTCGTATCAGCCCAGTTGGTGGCGTCCACTGCGGATCCCCGCTGAAAGCTCCAGCCGGCGACTAAGCCTCGGCCGTCGACGCCTTCTGCCTCTTTTATTCCTCAGCACGGCCCACCGACGCTTCAGCGACGACACGAGCGACGACACGGACGCCGAAAAGGCCTTCGATGCGCTCGTTATACCCCTTCACCCGTTGAGGAGCGACAGAGGCAACCGCGTCGACGCATCTGCCGTGCTGCACCCCATTCGATAATCTGCCCAACCGCCCATACTTCGTCCCCATCGCACGCGACATCGCACGCGACATCGCACACGGACGACGCGATGCTCAATTCACGCCGCGCTCTTGTCGCGGCCGCCTTCCTCATAACCGTCTTCTTCCTCGTGTCCCGAAGCCACCACTCTTCGACGAGCTCGACGACCAAATCCTCGGCCACGACGTCAAGTAGCGGCAACGATGTCCGCGCCGCCGACGCCAACCCCGGGAAGAGCAAGAGACCAGTCTTCCAAAAGCCCATGATGGACATGTCGCGCATGTCCACGTACGACAAGCTCACGTACGCGTACCCCTACGACATTGCGACCAAGTTCCCCGCCTACATCTGGCAGACGTGGAAGACGACGCCGGCCGTGGGCGTCTTCGACTTCCGAGAGCAGGAGGCGTCGTGGACCGAACAGCACCCTGGCTTCATCCACGAGGTCATCACCGATGACGTCGCCGTCAGCCTCCTGCGTCTGTTATACGCGTCCCTCCCCGAGGTCTTGGAAGCCTACCACGCGCTCCCCATGCCCGTTCTCAAGGCCGACTTCTTCCGCTACCTGATCCTCTATGCGCGCGGAGGCATCTACTCCGACATCGACACGTACGCCATCAGGAGCGCGCTCGAGTGGGTTCCCTCGCAGATACCGCGCGAGACGGTCGGGCTGGTGATCGGCATCGAGGCCGACCCGGACCGCCCGGACTGGGCCCAGTGGTACAGCCGCCGCATCCAGTTCTGCCAGTGGACCATCCAGAGCAAGCCTGGGCACCCGGTGCTGCGCGACATCATCGCGCGAATCACCAACGCGACGCTGACGATGAAGCGAGCCGGAAAGCTTGCCGGTTTCGAGGGCAAGGACGTGGTGGACCTGACGGGCCCCGCCGTGTGGACCGACACCATCATAGACTACTTCAACGACGACCGCTTCTTTGACATGAAGAGCAGCAAGGGCAAGATCGACTGGCACAACTTTACGGGCATGGAGACGAGCAAACGCGTGGGCGACGTGGTGGTGCTGCCCATCACCAGCTTCTCGCCGGGCGTGGAGCAGATGGGGGCCAAGGACACCGACGACCCCATGGCCTTTGTCAAGCACGACTTTGAGGGTGCGACGCGGTTCCCGGTCTCGTGGCATGACTGACGCTGACACATTACGTTGCAGGGACATGGAAACCCGAGAGCGAACGACACATTGGCGAGTCGCAGTCTGACCAGGATGATGATGATGATGATTACCCTTGACCCCGACCGGGCCTTGCGCATGTGCAATCATGATGGCAAGAATGACGAACGCAACACGACCACAACCGATCCGCATCCGCATCCGCATCCGCATCCGCATCCGCATTCGCGTCCACGCGCCATGGCTCCGTCCTCGATTACCATCCCCCCCAAAACAACGTGCGACGACGACGACGACGACTCCCCAGGCTTGTATATTCCTTGCGACTCTGTTCCACCGGGGGGTGCGGCCGTGGTTGTTCTGTGGACTGGTTTCCACCTTGGTGGCCTTTGCATTTTTTCTTCTCATCTCACGTTGTTTGTTGGGCATGACTGCATCCTGAGATATGGAGGCAATCGAGGTGTTTGTTTTGTTTTGTCCGCCAGTAACGGCGGTTGGGATAGATTCGGAGTACCTGCACTCGGCTGCATCTCATTTCATGCTTCTGTACTATGACTACCGCGCAGAGTCGGGCATTGGGGAAAGGGGAACACTATGCATTGCCAGCTTACTTGCTAGAAAGTCAGCGGCGCCGGCGCATTTCCTTCCTGGCACGGGCGAGGCCGGGTTGTAACCCGTACGAGTACGTATCATTCACTGTACGTATAAGGATCAGCACGCCTAGTGCTCGAAGACGGGCCGGATGGAGGACCTGAAACACGCCCCGGCAGGACACCCTGCAAGGATCGGGTACCGAGTACATTAGGTAGACAAATCCACGGCACCTCGAGGGGGCCAATTCGAATTCGGTACTCCGTACTCCGTACTCCGTAGTCGAGCGCGAAATGAATGGTCCGTCGATTGGCCGGGACGGACCCCTGAATGCCCGTTGACGAAACGCGGCCAGCGGCGCCCCTGCCGCCTTCCCCGCTCTTCGCATCGGCGAGGGGTTGCGGGGCGACGATCTTTAACCCTTCGCTCGCCCGTTGCTTTGCCGGGCGTGCTTTGCGTGCTTTGCGTGCTTTGCGTGCTTGATTTATTGCGCGGTTGTCTGGCTTGCCGTTGAGGCGTGAGGAGCCGTATCCCAGACGGCGGCGGCGGCGGGTGACGGAGGATGCGGCTACGCAGCCGGACGCGCGCCGTCGTGGGCGTGAGGATGGCGGCGGGGAAGACGACGACGACGATGAGGAGGACGGCGTTGGGACCGTCCGCGTCTGCTGCGCAGAGGAGGCTCGTGACGACGGGCAGCGAGACGGCGAGGTTGAGCATACGGCGCGGGCCGAGCGAGGTATGTCCAACGCCCAGCGTCGTGCCATGCTCATCACCTCCTGGTCGATGATGTCCTGTCTGCGCTCGGCATCTCGCCTCACGATGTGCGCTGACACGCCTCCAGCCCGCCCTGTACGCCGGCACCATCCCGCAACACTTCTCCTCCACAGTCTCCCGCCACGGCGACCGCCCCGCCGTCATCGCCCGCGCGCCCTGTCCCCCCTCTTCCTCCCCATTCCCGGCGGACGAGACGACGCTCACCTACCACGCCCTCGACCTCCTCTCCAACCGCCTCGCCTCCTCGCTCGCCTCCCTCGGCGTCCGCAAGGCCACGCGCGTCGCCGTCTCCCTCGGCAACGGCGCGCCCTTCGCCGCCCTCACCTACGCCGTCTTCAAGCTCGGCGCCGTGCTCGTGCCCCTCAACCCCAGCTTCAACGCCGGCCAGGTCGCCGCCGCCCTGCGCCACCTGCAGGCCGAGGTGCTCGTCATCGGCGCCGTGACCGACCTCGCGTACAGGCCGGGCGCCGGGAGGTGCAACGAAGACTTGCTGGGGGCCGTGGCGGGCCATCTTGGGGGCGGCAGGGTCGAGAGCGAGGAGGTGCCGAGCCTGCGGCACGTCGTCGTCGTCGACAACAGGGCGCATCACCCGCCCGTCTCCTTCGACCTCGAGGCCTGCCGCGCCCTGACCCCCTATGCCGCGCTCCTCGACGGCTCCGACGGCCCCGTCACGCCCTCGGAGCCGCTCTGCCCCTCCGACACCATCAACATCCAGTTCACCTCGGGCACCACCTCGACCCCCAAGGCCGCCATGCTCAGCCACGCCTCCATCCTCAACAACGGCGCCCTCATCGCGCACCGCATGGGTCTCGACCCCCACGACCGCATCGTCGTGCCCCCGCCCCTGTTCCACTGCTTCGGCTCCGTCCTCGGCTACATGGCCACCGCCACCACCGGCGCCGCCATCCTCTTCCCCGCCCCGGCCTTTGACCCCGTCGCCACGCTGCGCATGTGCGCCGACGGCGCCGCCACGGGCCTCTACGGCGTCAGCACCATGATCGTCGCCGTCCTCGAGGCCCTCGACGCCGGCGTCGTCGACCGCGCCCCCGCGCGCCTCCGCAAGGGCATCGTCGCCGGCAGCAGCGTCCCCGAGGCCCTCATGAAGACCATCTACGCCCGCCTCGGCCTCGAGGACCTCGTCATCTGCTACGGCATGACCGAGACCAGCCCCGTCAACTGCATGACCGCCCCTGCCGACCCCTTCTCCAAGCGAACCTCCTCCGTAGGCCGCCCCATGCCCCACACGGCCGTCAAGATCGTCGACCCGGCCGACCGCTCGCGCGTCCTGCCCCTCAACACCCGCGGCGAGCTCGCCGCCGCCGGCTACCTCGTCATGAAGGGCTACTACGGCGACCCCCAGCGCACCGCCGAGGTCCGCGTCTCGGAGCCCGACCCTGACGCCCCTGGCGGCAGCACCGTGTGGATGTACTCGGGCGACGAGGCCGAGATGGACGAGCAGGGCTACGTCACCATCACCGGCCGCATCAAGGACCTCATCATCCGCGCCGGCGAGAACATCCACCCCCTCGAGGTCGAGAACTGCCTCTTCCAGCTCCCCGGCGTAAAGGAGGTCAGCGTCGTCGGCGTCCCCGACCCCCGCCTCGGCGAGAGCGTCGCCGCCTTCGTCGTCCCCCGCCGCGGCTGGGCCACCGACGCCTCCTCCGGCGGCGCCCCGGGCTTCTCGGGAGGCGGTGGCGGCGGTGGCGGCGGTGGCGGCGGTGGCGGCCGCCGCGCGCTCTCCAAGGACGACGTGCGCGCGTGGGTGCGCACCCGGCTGTCGAGCCACCTCGTGCCCAAGCACGTCTTTTGGGTCGACGAGTATCCCAAGACGGCGAGCGGCAAGATCCAGAAGTTTAAGCTGCGCGACATGGCCATCGAGGCGTTGAAGGGACAGTCCTGAGAGCGGGCCATGAGAGCCGAGCACAGGCTGTTTTGTGGAGACATCCTGGATGGAAAGCATAGGAACACCAGTTTCTAGGTGCGTCGTTGGATATCTAGCAAGGGGTCATGTCCACCGCGACAACTCAAATCACGTATGTAGGCCTGGAAGGCATGTTGGATGGCAGCCGATATCCAGGCCGCGGTTTATTCCATAAAAGAACCCAAAATCACTTCATCGGTAATCTGATCTCAGCCAGCGCAGTCGGTCAAACAACCCCCGAGCGAGGCTCCGTGACGGGAAGCAGAAACGACAAACAGAGCCGGGAGTCGTCAACTCCAGTGTGAGTGTGAGCCCCGAAACACCCGTGTCGCCGCCGTGGTTGCGCATGGTGCGCCCATGGTTCAGTCCACCTGCTTCTCACACCCGATGCGGCCGAGCAATTCCTTACGATCGCTGTGCCCCGGCAAGCTCACCCCGGAGCTGCTGCCCTGGCGCCTGACCCCGGTCCTGCGCTCCCAGTTCTTGAGATCCAGCGCCTCGACGCCCACCTCTTCCTCGAGCGGCTGCGCCCCCTCGTAGATGAACTCGTCCTCTTCGTCGCCATCGTCGTCGCTCCGCGTGTCCGCGGCTCCGTCTCCGCGGATGACCTTGATGGCGACGCGGACGATCATGTTGAACCAGATGACGGCAATGGCCTGGAGCAGGAGGAGGGGGGTCAGGAACGCCCACTTGACCGTTGCGTTGTAGCAGACGCGGCCGGTGGGGTCGATGAAGGGCTCGACGAGGTAGGAGAGGCCTGGGGGGGGATCCTCCGGTCCGATCAGGTTCGCGTTGGAGCCCCTGAAGCAGCCCGACGGCATGATGCTCGGCGTATGGGCGTACACGGACCAGCACACCGCCACGTAGAAGACGTGGCGGGCCACAAACCACGAGACCATGAAGACGCCAAATGCAATGTCGCAGAGCTTGTTGTAGCCGGTGTATTTGAGGCACTTGGCGACCTGAATGCAAGAGTCAGCTCACTCGGGGCGCATGGCACACGCGCAATATCGTCGGCGTCTCGGGCGACTCACGGGTAAGAACAGGTCCACCACGTCCATAATGACCAACACATAGTTACCGGCGCGGGTGTGGTGGTACGAGTAGCACGACGAGATGAGGGCCATGGTGATGATGTGGTGGCTAAACATCTGCCAGTGGTCCTTGCGGCGCTCCTCGATGTTGATGACCATGATCTGCTGCAGCCAAAAGGACCACTGGGCCAGGACATAGCCCTTCATGAGCCCGTCCATCTCCCTGTTGGGCCAGTCGGTCCAGAGCTCGCGCATGTCGAGGAAGTAGGGCGACGTGCTGTAGATGTACTGCGTTGCGCAGTCGGGTCAGCCAGCTTGGTCGCGATACGTACAGCGTCTGCGCATGGGGCTCGGGCAGAGCTTACCATGCCGAGCGTCCAAAAGACGCTGTAGTATACCAGCAACCAAGCCTGCTCGCTGAATCGGGTCAGCATCTTTCGCTTGGTGACACCCCGGAGCCTGGCGAACGGCGCCAAGATGTGTTCCATGGTGCCCGCGCGCAGGCCGGTGAAGAGGACAATGCAGAAGGCGACGAAGTACGCGTCGTCGGGGCCGATGCCGTATCTTCCCGTCTCTTCGTTGTGGTAGGCGAGGTGGAAGAACTTGTGGGTGTGTATCCGCGCCTTGGGGATGAAGCCGTGGGCGAGGAAGAGGAGGGCCAGGAGGTTGAAGGAGAGGCCTGTTTAGCGCGAGAAACGGTCAGCATGATGGCGTGGTTGGTTCGAGAAAGGCGCGTGCTGGCGGGCCGAGGACGACCAAGAGGCAGACGCAACGCACCGATTTGGTTCTCGACAAACCAGCGCGCGAGGTGCTTCCAGGCGCCGTCCTCCTTGCGCTTCAGCCTCCTGGCGAGCACGACGTTGCTGCCGGACGTCTGCATGTACAACGGCCCGTTCATGTTGGGGTTCCTGGAGCCCGTCTTGAGCTGCGGTCGCGCGGCAGCCCTCGCGGCGCCGACAGCGGCCCGCTCAGCGTCGACGACGGGCGAGGGGGGCGACTCGTGGCGGTCCGAATCGCCCATCGCGGCAGCCTCGAGCTGGCTAGGAGGCCGAGGATCGAGCAAGCCGCTGCTCGGGGCTCTCCCAAATCTCTGCTCCTGGGCCCTCGTCCGGCGGGATTTCCGTGGAGGAAGAGGACGAGGAATACGAGCAACGTCCAAGCCGTAGGTGGGAGGCGGTCAGCAGCCTCGGTTCACTGAGGTGCAAAAGATGATGCGCAAAAACCAGGCGAGCAAAACGAGCGCAGGGAAGGACTGGGCCTTGCAGGAGGGAGGGGGGGAGGTGTTGAGAGAGAGGTGTCTTGCGTGGGGAGAGCCGAGGAGGCAAGATGCGATACACGGATCCGTGGGACAAGAGGAGGAGCAGGTTGCAGCAGGCGTTGGAAGCACCGACGCAGCCCAGCTCTAGCTCGGCGGTACCTCTCCCAGGACGACCGAACGAGCGCCGTCACGGTTCAACCTCCCGCCTCTCCAGTCTCCCGACTCCCGAGCCGCATCCTTCGTCGGCCGGCCTCTTGCGACTGCCGAGGTTGCTTTGAAGTTGCATTATTGCCCTGCAACCCGCTTACCCTAGACCCCATCGGGACTCGATGCACAGCCACACCCCCATCTGGAGGCGCCGGCATCAGCCTCACGCCACCTTCCACATGACATCTTGCCCTCTCCTCCCAGTTGCAGCTGACGACGAACCACCATCACCACCACCTCCCGACAATCGCCCTGCAGCAGCCGCATCTCGACGCGAGATCCAACCTACATCCTGCCACTGCGCACCCCGGGACCAGGCATACGCACGCACGCACGAACGCACCATGGCCTCGAACAGCAAGTACCAGCCCGCGCCGCAGCAGGACCCCGACGACTTCACGCGCGCGCCGCCGGCGTACAACACCGAGGGCTCTTCGTCGCGCGACGAGACGCAGAACCTGTTTGGCGCGCCGCGCAGCAGCGAGGACAACCTGCCGGATGACTTCAAGGTAGGCCCGCGAGCAGCCGCGGGACGAGAGATGCCGGTGGCGAAGCGGCGGAGTCGGCGCGGCTCTTCATCGCTGACACGACTGCCTCATAGTTTGGCGGCTCCGTGGCCGAAGCCACCGTCGACATCCGCAACCAGTTCGTCCGCAAGGTCTACACCATCCTCACCATCCAGCTGCTCGCCACCGCCGGCGTGAGCTCCCTCACCTTCTTCAGCGAGTCGTACAAGGCATGGATCCAGGGCCACCCGGGCATCGTCTGGGCATCGGTACGTCCCCTCCAAACCGCATCGTGGTGCATGACGGCAGGACACGTCGATTGCTGACATGTCGCCGCCCAGCTCATCGGCTCCATGGTCTTCATGGGCCTCACCTACTGGAAGCGCAAGTCGTACCCAACCAACCTCCTCTTCCTCTCCCTCTTCACCATGGCCGAGGCCTACACCGTCTCCGTCATCGTCTCCTTCTACAAGACCTCGGTCGTCCTCAACGCCGTCGTCCTCACCTCGGCCATCTTCGTCTTCCTCACCATCTTCGCCTGCCAGTCCAAGTACGACTTCACCTCGTGGATGCCCTACCTCTTCGGCGCCCTCTGGGGCCTCCTCATCTTCGGCCTCATGGCCATGTTCTTCACCTACAGCTCCACCATGGAGCTCGTCTACGGGGGCGTCGCCGCGCTCATCTTCAGCGCCTACATCCTCGTCGACACCCAGCTCGTCATGCGCCATCACCACGTCGAGGAGGAGATTGCCGCCGCCATCAGCCTGTACCTTGACATCATCAACCTGTTCCTTGCCATTCTGCGCATCCTTAACAGTCAGTCTAACAATTAAGTCGGGGGCTGTGTGGCCCAATCAAGGAATCGGTGGTGACGTTGGAGGCGTGGATGAGGCCTCGAGTCTTGTTTGAGTATGAGGATGCGGTGATGGGGCATCTCATCATGGGAAGCGCAGATGGCGCATGCTGGGATTGGCGTTCTCTCTAATACTCGGTACCTTGTTTTGTTCATTCATTCTACTAGCGTCGGTAATAAAGACTGGGATCGGCTCGCACCCCCGTGTTCAACGTCTTCACACGATTCACGCTCCTGACTCGGCTAAAAGTATTCGATATTTGCATTAGAAGTCCACTAGAGGGCTAGGAAAAAGGAGAAATAAGCGGGATGCCGCGGGGGAAAGGCCAGGCAACAAACAAATGGGATACCAATACAGCCAACGCAGGGCATCAGGCCGCGGCCGCTGATGCGACAGACTCTCGTTCCAACCGTGCGATTGCCGTAGAATGACCACTACAAATCCCTCACGTCTCCCGCCGCATTGCTTTCATCAGCTGCACG
>NRSZ01001090.1:0-11465 GCA_002901185.1 Tolypocladium capitatum | reverse complement strand
CCCGAGAAACCATCAACGGCGTCGAGCGAGCTGGCCGACCTGCCCTTCGGGCTTCTTCCCCCGTTGGTGCTCCGTCTCGGTTTCTACCATCATCTCGTTCATAGGCAGCCTGCAGGGCGGGGCGGTGGGTGAAGAACAAATCCGACTCGATCTTGCTGCAGCCGGGGGAATACTCCGACCTTCCCGCTTCTTCAGTCATGGGAAAAGAACCAACGCCGAGAGCAAAAAATAGACCAACATCGCACTTTTTCTTTTCGGGATACCGCTGAAGAAACCAGTATGTCGTGTGAGATGATCTACTCCGCGTGTTCGCCGTTGGCCTCGGCGATGGCGGGGGTCGACTGGGAGGCCTCGCGCTGCATGCGGGCCTCGATCTCGCGGAGCTGCGACTCGCGAGCCAACAGCTCCTGTCGCTTCTCGTTGATCTCCCGCTGGACCTTGAGTTCGATCTCGCGCAGCTTCTCCTCCTCTCGCCGAAGCTGCTCCTCCTTGAGGCGTACAGACTGGGAGGCAAGGTCTTCGGGGTTCATGGAGCTGTCGGCACTTGTCTCCGGTTAGCACTAGAGCGATGAAGGCTTGGGGGACTGTGTCGACGTACTTTCCAGAAGCACCGTCGACGCTCTTGGACAGCTTCTCGGTACGGTAGTTCTCGTACAGGAAGTCGTGGGTGATTTCCTTGAGGTCGGCCAGATGGCTGTGGAGTAGCGCGGAGCGGATGGCCAGGAAGTCGGAGTGACGAGGGTTGTCGACCTCGACGACGCCCCAGGGGTACTGGCGAGCGCGGACCTTGCGGCCGCCGATCTCGACAATGTCCTCGGAGCCGACAATGGCAAAGGGCATGAGCCCCCTCAGCTCGGCGTTCTCCTCGACGGTGTCCTCGTCGTCCTCCTCGATGTCGTAGGGGAAGTTGTAGACTGGGATTCGGTAGTGCTCAATGTCCTCCATGACCAGCTTCTTCGACTCGGCAAGCTCGGCGGGGGTGAGGGAGTCGGCACGTCCGATGACGGGGATGACGTTGACACGGGGGGCGAGGCGCTTCATGAGCTCAATGTCGAGCTCCCGCAGACTGCAGGTTTCATGTGAGCAAAGACGTCGTGCCGACGGGCAACGGCTGCTTCTCGGCGTGCTTACCCGTGGCCAGTGGGGGTGATGAAGTAGAGCATGGAGTGCACTCGGTTATCCCTGAAGCGCGGGTTACGCTTAATGCGAGACTCCTCGGCCAAGATGTCATCGTATTGCCTCTCGAGGTATCCGACAATCTCTGCAAAGCTGCCCGAGAGGTTAGCACGGACGCACGGGCGGAGGGATGGGGGTGGCGGGCATCGAGGCGCACCTAGCTTCGTTGTCGATCTGGTCACCGAACCCAGGGGTATCGACAATGGTCAACGAGATGCGAGTGCCCTCTTCGTCAAGCTCGAGCTCTGAATCGGGCCAATCAGCAAAAGGCGACTTGCGAGGGTGTGGTTGGGAGCACTACGCACCGACCGTGACGGGGCGGATCTTGACGCCGTCCTCGACGTGAGCATCGGTGGCATCGTCAGCATCCTTATGCTGGAGGACATCCTTGCCGCAGAGGGTGTTGACGAATGTGGTTCGGCCTGGTCAGACGGCATTAGCTGCGTGCGTGAAGCCGGCTCGCCGGCAGCGCAGTGCTCGCGGTGAAGAGTCGGGGGAGAGGGCATGGGGCGCGTACCGGTTCCCGAGGCACCACAGACCATGAGGCAGAACTGGATGCCTTTCTTGACGTTCTTCTTCCGGCGGATCATCTTCTATTGCGAGCAGCGAAATCCAAGTCAGCAAGCGATCGTGCAACGCCACGGACGGCGGGATTGAGCTCTCGGCGTCGCCCACGCCGGCGGCTGGCGGGCCAATTCTCTCTGCCAAGGGGCGGCAGCAGCAGGCAGGGGCAGGAGGGGAGAGGACTGCACGTACGGCGGGGGACGACATGTTTGCTGGAGAGGCTGAGGAACGATGGGGAGGGGGAGGAACTAGCTGCAGCGTGCAGTGTCTGCGACGGAGAGATGGAGGACGCGAGGCTGCGTGCTGGTGCGTGCGTGCGATCACGGAGCGGCTCTCTCGCGGTTGAGAAGGAAGAGATGTGGAGGTGACGGTGAGCGAGGTTGGCGGTCGACGGCTGGAGAGGCAAGGGAGGCGGAAGCAGCAGTAAAGGGGAAGCGTTGGCAGGCTAATTTCACGCATGGACCATCTGCGCTCCCGAGCTGCCACTGCCTCTTCGCGGCCGAGTGGTGCCAGTCCCTGGGCCTGAGAGCTCCAGGGCACGCAGGCGCTGAGACCCTCCCAATTCGGCCCCTGGCTGCCGCGCCGTGACTGGACGGCTGCTGCCCCGGTGGAGGCCCCCTGAGCTGCTAGCCGCTGTTGCCCAACGCCAGCGCTGCTTGGCCGGCCTGATGCTCCGCCGGGCGCCCGTGCGCAGGGCTCAACGCCGGGCGAGGGCCTGGGGCGGCAGTTCCTCGGGACGCCGCCTGTCATCACACGGCTGGCATCGCACAGCGGCCATCACACGGCCCGCATCACGTGCGGTCCGCGTTGGGCCGGCGAGGCTTCGATATCAACGCAGGTGCAGCTACGCAGGTGAAAATCCGCACCGCCGCTGTTCTGACGGCGGTGCTTGGGCCTCTGCGCAAGCGTTCATCGCAGAATGGCCGGGGGGGCTGGCAGGCGACGGGTGGCATTATCGGTCCAGCCGAGCCTTCGTCTGCATGGCGAGCTGGGACGAGAGACGGTCCGTCCCGACCTCTGCCGTTGCAATCTCCGTGAAACGCAGAATCGCCAGAGGGCCATCTCCTCGCCATGGCATCCATGCATTTCCCCCGGTGATGCTGAAGCTCTTGTCGTCGCCGCCACTGGCGCGCCGATTCCACAGGCCAACCCCCCAAGCGCCTTCCCTCACCGTGTTGGTGGCTGGCCCGGATGCCTCCGCCAACCCCACGCCTGGTTCGCATCACCAGACCACTCCCAGAAGCCCTCGCTCCGCCCTGCCGAACGGCGTAAACTCTCCGTGACCTCGCTCGCCCTCGTTGCTCCGCAACTGCACAGGCCTGGCCGCAGATCCGATCTGCCTATTGTCCGGCATAAACCTTCCCCTTGGGCTGCGGCGACGTGCGCCGCGCCCCGCGTCGTCCAGCAGCAACACCGCGCCTCACCACCATGCCCAGCCTCGTCGCGCGATAGCCCTGGCCGAGCCCGTCAACCTCCTCTCTTCCGCTTCCTCTTCACGACTGGCCAGGCTGTGTCCCCCCCCGCGCATCACCCGCGGCGATGAATGTCCGTCCGCCGATAGAGACGTCGAACCCGACGTCGGTGCTGTCCGTCTCCTTCAACAGCGACTCGAGCTGCTTTTCCGCCGGCCTGGAGTCGGGGATATGCAGTGCGTCTTCCCCTGCCCGATGGAGTGTGCGTGTTCCGTGCATCGGCCTCCGCTGACGTTGCATCACCCAGTCTTCCACACCAAGTCGTGCCTGCTCAAGGCATCGAGAGGTGATGCGCCCCACGCCGCAGCGCCTTCGCATCTGCGCAGACATGGCTGACGACGCGCAGACTTCAATGCCGGGGTCGGCCTCGTCCAGATGATGGGCATGACCAACTACCTCGCCCTCGTCGGCGGCGGCAAGTCGCCCAAGTTCGCCATGAACAAGGTGAGCGCGGCCGCACATGGCGAAGCGCGTTTGTACAGACCCGGCTTGTTCTGACGCTCCGTGCCGTGCAGACCATAATATGGGACGACATGAAAGGCAAAGTGGCCCTGGAAATCGCCACCCTAAGCGCCGTCCGCGGCGTCAAGCTGGGGCGCGAGCGCATCGTCGTCGTCCTCCAGAGCAGCGTCCGACTCTATTCCTTCGCCAAGCCCCCTGAGCTGCTGCATGTATATGAAACCGCCGACAACTTCCTCGGCCTGTGCTGTCTCTCGGACAAGAAGGTTGCCTTCCCGGGCCGGACGGTTGGCCAGATCCAGCTCGTGGACCTCTCGACCGGCAACGTCAGCATCATCCCGGCGCACTCGTCTGCCCTCAAGGCCATACAGCTGAGCCCGGACGGGGAGCTCTTGGCGAGCGCCAGCGAGACGGGAACCCTCATCCGCGTCTACTCCACCGGCAGCTGCGCCAGGGTCGCCGAGCTCCGACGGGGCATCGACCCAGCCACCATCTTCTCCCTCGCCTTCTCCCCGCGCGGCACCATGCTCGCCTGCACGTCGGACAAGTCCACCCTGCACGTCTTTGACGTGCCCAACGCCCGGCGGCAACCTGTGCATAGGAGCCAGCAGCTGGGGGCGTCGGGGACGGACGCCGGCGACGCCGGCAAATGGGGCATCCTGGGCAGGATCCCGCTGATGCCCCGGCTTTTCTCCGACGTCTACTCCTTCGCCTCGGCGCCGTTCGAGGCGGGAGACGACGCCATGATAGGCGGCATCCCGTTCTCCGACGCCGCGGTGCTGGGCACGACGCGGCCGCCCAAGGGAATCATTGGGTGGATCGGCGAAGACAGCCTCGCCGTCGTCGGCGCCGGGCAAGACGCGAGATGGGAGAAGTTTGTGCTGGTCGACGGCGAGGACGGCAAGCGGCATTGCGTCCGGGAAGGTTGGAAACGATATCTAGGAAACACATAATGGAGCTTTCAAGGACGGGGGGCCCGCTGCGGATATGACTACTTGTTGCCTCGGGGGCGTTATGGTGTGGAACGCAAAGAATGGGAGGTTGTTTGTTTTAGATCTCGTCCTGCCATCTGTATGCTTCTCTAGTCTTCACGATACCGTGGCGAACGGCTCCTGCTCCTTGGCCTCCTGTCGTGTCGCCGCCTTCCCCGGTCCATCTCTCGCTCCCGATCCGTCCGTCCATCCCTGTCAAAACCTTTGCTATCCTCCCTGTGATGCCGACGCCGTTCTCCATCCCTAGAATCCTCGCCACCTCTGTGCCTCCTGGATCCCCCTCCTCCGCCGTCATCCGACGATTCGTCCCTGCGTGACCTCCCGGGGCGGTCCTCGTCGCTGCCGCGCCGCCTGTGCCGGTGCGACCGATGGTGTCTGTGCTTGTGCTTCCTTTCTTGCTTTTCGGCTTTCCGTTTCGCCCCGTCAACCTGCTTCTTCTTTTCCTCGATGAGGAATGCCTTCATGGGATCGTCGTCGTCGTGGTCCCGCATGAGAATCGCCAGTTCTCTCTCTTCCGGTAACATGGGCCTCTGCTGCCTCTCCTCCTCGCTGCTCTCGTCCTCGGAGACGGGCTGGCCCTCCCTGCGCTTCATGTCCTCCCAGCCGACCTTGAACGCCTCGGCGTCTTCGTCGTCTCGGGCCTTGTAGTGCGCGTGGTCGACGCTTATCATCCTGCCGCCAATCTCTGCGCCGCCGAGGTTGTCGACTGCCAGATCTGTGCTCCGTTGGTCCTCGTACTTGAGCCACCCGAAGCCCTTCGACTTGCCGGATTCCTTGTCGCGCGCGAGCTTCAGGAACACCGGCTCGCCGAACTGGGAGAATATCGTGATGACATCGCCCTCGGATAGCTCGTATGGCAGTCCACCAAAGTAGATGTAGGCCGTGTCGCGGTAGTCGGTGTGCCAGGACGCGTTTGTCGGGCTGCGGCGTGGTCAGCGCATTGCGCAAGGGCGTGGGTGGCATGTGTACTCACATTCCCTGCTCAATCTCCTTCTTGTTGAGCGCCTGGATTGCGCGAATCTTGTTCATCGTGGGCTATGCAGAGCCATGCGGTTTCGGGAGGAGTGCCCGTGCGCCGGCGTGGAAGACGAGAGGCACGTCAGAAAGTTCCAGCGGGCTTCAGCGCATCTCCAGCGCAGCATAGGGCCGTGCACGGGTCAATTTACGGTCCGACCACCAGCGACCGACCCTGGTCCTCGGTGTTAGATTGAAGGGAGAGGTGGTGCTTCATCGCCGTCCACTCTGATCTCTCGTTTGCTGCCCATGTGATGCCTGCCTGCGACCGAGACGCTACCGGACGACCCCATCTTCACCGAGAAGACTGACGCCAATATTTGCTGCGGCCTGGAACAAGATGCTCCGACGTCATCTTTAGCCAGAGCCCCTGACGACAACCGAAACGCGCAGACGCCCGCCGACGACGCGTCGCCAACCCTGACGAGCAACACTGCCCATGACCTAAGCCGCTGCGCTCCCACCCTTTCACTGCGGCGACGACAGCGTGCTTGCGAGGCGGGAAACCGGCAATGGCGGGCAGAAACGAGCGGGTGTCGACGTACACGTCCGGCTCGGGGGACACCGACGGTCGCAACGGCGAGCAGAAGAGGAACCTCTGGACGTCGATGCTGGAGTCGGTCGCCAGCGGCAAGAAGCTGCCGGAAAAGAACCTTTTAGTCTTGGGTATGCGATACGCCACTGGTTGGGACGAGGCGCTGACGAGTGACAGGCGGCACACCTGAGTCCCAACGGGAGTTTGTCGAGTCGTTGTCCGGCACCGAGACGAGACGCAACTTTGACCGGCAAAAGACGCCGCCGGTTGCCAACAACTTCGCCCTGGGCTACACCTACTACGACGTCCTCGACGCCGACCAAGACGGTGCGTATCCCTGCCTCTCCCTCGAGGGCACCTACGGAGACTGACCGCAGCAGACACCTTGGCCCGCGTTTCCCTCTACCTCCTGTCCCAACCGTCGACCGAATTCGCCTCCCTCGTATCTCCTCTGCTCACTCCCGAAACCGTACCGCATAGCGCCCTGGTCATACTCCTGGACTGGTCGCAGCCGCACCTGTGGCTGCGCCAAATATGGAACTGGATACAGGTGCTCGAAGAAGTCATGGGCCGAGTCGGCACCGACGCGCGCGGCGAGATGGAAGAGATCATGTCGTCCTGGAAGGAGAGGGGTCGCGGAGGGGCGACGGTGAATCTCGACGGGACGCCTTCCGCGACGGCGACGAGCGGTGACGGGGATGGACTGCTGCCTCTGGGGCCAGGGGAATGGGCCGAGCCTTTGGGCCTGCCCTTGTGTGTGGTCTGCCAGCATGTGAGATGGATCCCTGCGCTTCGCTGTTGCATCCGCTGACCATGTGCAGGCGCAAAAGATGGACTTCTTGGAAAAGAACAAGGGATGGAAAGAACCAGACTTTGATACGGTGCTGCAGTATCTTCGAACCGTGCTGCTGCGGCGTGAGTATCCCCTCCAGAGCCTCCGGAGCCTCCAGAGCCTCGTTGCTGACCTGCCCCAGACGGTGCCTCCCTCATCTACACGTCGCAAAACACGCCCTCCCAGCTCCCTCTTCTCATCCATTCGACGCTCGGCATCACCTCCCTCCTGAAACGACAGCCTCTCAAGCACAACGTCATCGACCGCGACAAGATTGTCGTGGCCCCCAACTGGGACTCGTGGGGCAAGATTCGCATCCTCGGGGGCGTGTTTGATGCCGAGCTCGTGTCCAGGGGCTGGGAGGAGGACATCAAGCTGCCGCCTGGCTCGACAGCCCCAACCATGGAGGACTACGAGCACGACGGCGGAGACTCCAACGAGGGCGGCGGCCAGGCCAGTCGCGGCCCTAGTGCCGTCGCACAATACGAATACTGGTGTCGCGACCCCTACTGCGGTGGCCTCGCCGTAGTCGAGAGTGCCTTGAGTGACGGATCCGCCGTCGGCGTGGAGAGCGAGGACCCGCAGCAGTTCCTGGAGCGCCAGCTCAAGATCCTCGAGGCCTTCAAGACCAAGGCGCCGGACAAGGCTGGCGACAACAACTTCTCCGCGGCACTGAAACGGCTGGACTTTACCGACGAGAAGAGCGTCAACGACCACATCGGGCCGGTGCAGTTCAACATGGGCGGCATCCAAGTCGACGCCGACGACATGCTGCAGCGTCTCAAGGTGAGCCCCCTCTTCGTGGCTGCGCCAGCGGTGCTGCGACTGATGAACATGCAGGACCGCAACGCGCACGCAACCTCTCCAAAGCCCGACGAGGCAGGGGAGGAAAGCCCCGCCGGCAACATGACCAAGGAGTACGACACCGACCAGCTGCAGAGCTTCTTCAGCGGCTTGATGAACAGGACGGCTGGGTCGGCGGACAGCCCGCGGTCGTAAGGGGGGGCGGCCGGTCGTGTTTGTGGCTGTGGACAAGGGAACAAGGGGCAGCGGCGGCTGTAGAATAGATACCCCTGATGAACAGAAAACTTGAGCATCCACAGCAGTGTGTCTCTATTCAGTTCCTGATTAGCATCCGATTGGAGATGACAGGAAGGAAAAGTCCAGACCGTCCGCAAACGAAGGACGATGGACCATTCTATACCACGACAGCCAGGCACCCCCTCCAAATCAAACCCTCCACTGAGCATTAAATCCCCTCCCACGCCTTCTCCCTCGTCGCCTTGTACCCAACCTGCACACGCGGCGCCTCAGCCCCCAGCCGCGCCGTCACGACGCCCGCCAGCAGCCCCGGGAACAGCCAGGGATGCTGCAGCATCTCCGCCTCAAACGCGTTGACCGTCCCGCGGGCCAGCGCCGAGTAGCGCCCGTCGCCGAGGAGGGCGTCGAGGCGGAAGAGGTTGGACACGGAGACGGCGTTGGTGGATGGTAGGGACGTGTCCATGCCGTCCTTGAGGCGGAGGATGGCGTGCGGGGAGGAGCTCGTGGTGGAGTAGAAGGCGCCGGCTGGGTCGTGGAAGAGGGCGATTTGGGTTTCTGCAAGTCAATGGTTAGCATCACGGTCTTGGAGGGAGTCTTATCGAGTCGCATACTTTGAAGCTCATCGGCGAACTCGACAAGGCCCTCGTCACCAGTGGCGTCAAACAAGTCCAAAAGGCCAAGCACGAGGTACGCATAGTCATCCGCGAACCCTTGCGTCTCCCTGCCGTCTTTCCATATCCTGTACAGCACCTTGGCGCTCTCGTCCCAGAGGTTCTTCTGGATGAAGCTGACTGCCGCCTTTGCCGCGTTCAGAGACTTGTCGGCCTTGTTCGGGTCGACCTCCTTCAGGCCCGCCGCGGTTCGTGCTAGCGCGGAGACGACGAGGCCGTTCCAACCTGTGACGACCTTGTCGTCCAATTCCGGCCGAACACGCTCCTTCTCAGTCCTAGCCTTGAGCTCCTTCTTGGCGGCCTGGATGTACTGTTGCACGGTCTCGACGGGGATGCCGAACTGCTTGCCGAGTTCCTCGGGAGTCCTGACCACTCTCAGGATGTTGTGGTTGATAAAGTCGTCGTTGGGGTCGTGATGCTCGTCCACATTTCCATCTTCCTGAACGTCCCAGTACGCCGCCACGACAGGGCTAATGTGCTTATCGGCCGCATCGAGGACCGAGTCAAACTCCCGCCTGGTCCAGAGATAGTATGCGCCCTCTCTCATATCTCTGTCTCCTCGCCTGAAGTGCGAGTCGGCTGCTTCGCTTGATGCAAACCCCCCCTCTGGCAAGGCAATCGGCGCCGACGTCAAGTACTCGGCGAGCTCCTGGACGATGTCATGGAACTCGCTCTCGGCCGTCCCACCGGCCATTCGCCATGCCTCGAGATACAGCGACAGAAGCAAAGCATTGTCGACGACCAGCTTCTCGAAATCCGGGATGCTCCAGTCGGGCGTGACCGAGCAACGCGCAAAACCGGACCCTCCAATGTGGTCACGCAAGGCACCATCACGAATCTTGCGAAGCGTGTCCACCGCCATCTCCGTCGAGTGTCTGCACTCAGCCTCCCCGACCACGTCCTGCACTGCGCTGGGGTACTTGCTCAGTTGCAGCAAGAATGCCAACTTTGGCGGCGTCAAGAATTTGGGGGCAAGGCCAAATCCTCCATATACCGGGTCGAAAGTGCCTGCGATATGGGTATAGGCCTCCTCTAGTTGGTCCAAGTCCAACTCACTCGACACGGGAGCATCCTTGTCCCTTGCCGTCGCAGGCTGCATCGGTGCCGGAGTCGACCATCCTGGCGGCGCCAGTGGTGGTACGCCGGTGATGCCGCGGGTTCCAAGGGTGCCTTCGGCGGCAAACTCCCGCAATTGGCCCAAGACTTCTGCCGCCTCCTTTCGGCACCTAGCTTGCTGGTCTCTCCAGATATCACGTACCTTCTTCAGTATGGTGAGAAAGTCTGGGGATTCTTCCTCGTGCTCCGCAATCGCACGCCGCGTCGTGCCAGGGCCGGGCCAATAGGTCCCACCAAAGATGGGTTCCAGCTCGGGCGTGACGAAAAGGTTCAACGGCCACCCTCCGACGCTGCTCACGGCCTGCACGTAGTTCATATAAATGGTGTCGATGTCGGGGCGCTCCTCGCGATCGATGATGACTGGGACGAAGGATTCGTTGAGTATTGCGGCGCATTCGGGGTTGAAGAAGGATTCCAAGGCCATGAGGCGGCAGACTGGTCAATGTGAGCTGCGGAGACTGAGTCGGGGAGAATATGCATGTATGGAGGAGGACGCACAGTGACATGCTTTGTACCCAACGTGAAGATAGATCAGCTTGTTTTCTCTCTTGGCCCTCTCCACACTCTCGGCATCCAGCAGCTGCCACTGCACCGGGCTGGACTGTGCGCTCCTCGCGAATGGACTTTTGCTGGAGCTGGCCCGATTCCGCAACGGCGGCAATTGACTTGGTGCTCCTCCTCCTCCGCCTCCCTCGACCGGGATAGGACCCCGGGCAACAGCCGAGGCGGTCAGTTCGGATACGACCATGGCGCGATCAAGTGCAACGAGCGATTTCGAGACGGTGGACGCTTCCCCGCCAGAGCTGATGGGTAAGTCGGAGGCGGACGTCTGCGCAACGGTCGAATACGGGGACGTGGCAGCGATCGAGAAGCAGCCGACACAAAGTATCCTCGGAGGATTCTTGACCTGGTGCTGCTGCGGGAGACGTCGTTGGCTCAATATAGCTCCAATCACATCATCATGTGGTTGAAGAAGCTGGATCAGCGTCTCATCGTCACAGCTGATGATGTTAGACAGCCTCAACCCCGCCGTGGGGGCTACGAAGTTCAGTGGGAGACACAGGTATTAGGTAACCAGATGCCTACCCTAGACCTCCGGTAACGCCGCATCCGTCCGAACGCGTACGTGGCGGAAGCCGTGCCGCGCTCATTGGAGTTTAATAATAACGATTGGTTCGATTTTTCTGGGTTGGAAGGTCGGTGGTATGGAGCACTTGAGGAGCAGGCAGACGCGTTCGGATCTGTGCAGCTGGACGTATACCCTCATTGCAAAGGATAGGCGAGTAAGGACATATTGTCCAACGGGTGGTCAAGGGAGAACTTGGCGGCCGGCGTTTGCGAGCTCGGATGGTGCGGAACTGGCGGTTGATGCAGTGATTTTTGGCATTTCTGACCGTTGACAGGCGCCAAGCACCCAAGCTTCACGAGTGGGGCCAGAGCCGCACGCTAATGCGGCCTGTTATCGATGCGTCCCCCACATGCATGATGCAACGCTGCAGCTCCAGCTCCCGCAGCTGGCGCGCAGCTTGCCTCCTACACCTCACCTCGCCTCCTCTACCTCACCTCGCCTCCTCCTCCTCGCCTCGCCTCCTC
>NRSZ01001089.1:113261-140553 GCA_002901185.1 Tolypocladium capitatum | reverse complement strand
GCGTGGCGGGGGCTGGGGGCTGACGTCTGACTCAGGCAAGGCCGCTTGTCCTGCCTCCGCAACCGGAGTATCTGCCATCGCCTTGTCTCGCTGCTCTCTTCACGCGTCTAACCTCCTTACGATTTACGAGCCGGGTTCTATCTTTATTTAAGATGATAGTCTGGTATATACGAGCCGATTAGTATAGAATTAGTTACGAGATTAGGCTCGCGATAACAAGGTCGATCGAAAATCAATGGAAACTACTTAAACGAATCCATGGACACTATCCCGAGCTCTCAGACACGCCCAAGAACGACGCCACTATTCAGTAGCTATACGAGGCCGCGGTCGAGATATAGGAGGGATTTGAAGAGGACTTAGAGATGCTAGTTTTATCCATGACCGCGAGGCAGCGGTTATCGTAATTTAGAGAGAGTCACTTAACGCCTCGCTTACTTTTCCACCTTCAGGCCCTCCAACATGCCCTCCAGCCTCTTCCACCCGTCGCTGCCCTCCCAGCTCTCCCTCCCGCGGCCCATGACGCTGCGTACGGCGCTCCTCGCCTTGCCTCGCCACCGCGCCCCGACGGACTCGACGCCCGGTCCCCAGTTCTCGAGGACCGAGACTAGCTCGTCCGTCCGCTTCACCACCTCGGCCCACGCTGCCTCGTCCGCCGTCCAGTTTGCCGACGCCGAATCTACAGGTAGCAGGCCTGCGCCGCCGCCGCCCCAAGATCCGACCGCCGCGCGCCAGGCTCGCTCCGAGGCGTCAATGGCGCCGGCGTAGTCTCGTCGCCAGGTGCGCAGGCGTGCCGCCAGCGTCCAGAGCTCGGAGCGCTGCGTGATGAGCGGCACGACCTCTTCCTCGAGGAGCCGCGTGACGAGCCGCTCCATGGATCCTCGGGGGGGCTCGTACACGCCGCTCGCCGCGTCCTTTTCCTTGACGAGGACCACGTCCTGCAACAGTGCCGACATGACGTCTGCGTCAACGGCTTCTTCGCTCTTGCGGATGCGGATGATGTGCTTCAAGGCTAGCGCGATGTCTGGTACGGGAGGCGGTCGCATGCGTGATGCCAGGGTGAGCACGTTGTCCCAGATGCGCCAGTTCTCGTGGGCGATGGACGCGCCCTTCTTGTAAGCCGCGAGGGCCTGAGCGAGTAGGGTGCTGGGATCGCGAGACGTCCCCATAGTCGGCCCGAGGCTGTCTTCGCTCTCCCCACCATCGACGTGCTGAGCAGTTGAGTCATCTTCGCCGTCGCCATTCTTGGCTTCGGCAGCCGATTCACAGTACAAGCTCCACAAAGCACTCCCCAAGTTGCTCCATGTCCTTGCATCCTCGCCCCCTGCCGTATCGGTAGCGCAGCTGATGGAGCGGTTGAACGCTTCTGCGGCTTCCTCAAACTTGCCCAGACGCAAGCTGATGTCTCCGAGGCGGCTCCACATATCGGGGCTCAGGCGGTTGACGGTCGTGGCCAACTTGTACGCTTCCCGGGCCTTGCTCCAGTCCTTTTGTTGCAAGTAATGCTCGCCCAGAGACCTCTGTGCTCGGGCATATCGACGCTTGGAAATCTCCCACGCCCGTTCGTAGTGGCGCGGGTTGCTCTCGAGGTCGCCGAGAATACACCATAGCCGAGCGGCGTTTGGTGGCGGAGGAGTTCGCTCGGGGCCTGAATAATCATTCGCCTTGACAAGTGTTGCGACTTCAACGCCTTCGTCGTCTGGACCGGTCGACACCGAGGCATCGTCTCCAAACCGGCGTAAAAGCCGCCATCGAATGATGGCCTTGGCCTTTTCTTCTCCACCGCTGCCTCGACCATGGGCGTCGCCAACCGCTGCAGCGCTCGCCAGGCAGAGGGCGACCTCGGCCCAGAGGCGAAGGCGTTTGAAGATTTCAAGAGCAGACGTGAGCGACCCGACACCGGCCCATGCATAGGCAAGCTCGGACTCGAGATGCCACCGAGGTGGTGTGCAAAGTGCGTGGATATAACGGAGGCGTATGTGAGCAGGGGCGGATTCGGATGTTTTCGGGGCGGGCAAGAAGGATGTGGGAGCCTGGCTGTTGCCGGCCGCGGTGTCTTGTCCTGGCGCTGTCACTTGAATGGCCGGCACATCGACCGCTCCAGTGTCTTCCTTGTCCGGCTCCTCTGCCTGCTTTGAGGTGCTTGTTGTGTCAGTGAGGACCTGATCCGCGACCGCTTGGAGTTGGAGGACGCCGCGCTCCACGGTCCTGCTCCTGTGCATCTCTATCCTGGAGCGCACCAAGAGGGCCTGAGTATAAATCTGCCAGTTGGTAGACTTGTCGGCCAGGACGCGGACGGCAAAGGGCAGCACCTCCTCCGAGGTGAGCGAGTCGACGGGCGAGAAGACATCCTTGATGGTGGCTTCTGTGAGGAGGATGATTTGGTCGAGAGGAGACAGCTGCGGCTGACTGTCTGGATATAGATCAGCCAGGCTAGGTGGCAAGGCGGTAGCCTTGGTCTCGTTGCCGTTGCTTTCCTTGGTAAAGTGGATTTCTTCCAAGAGAGTGTCGTTGTTGAGCTGCAGCGCATCCGGCTTGACACCATCTTCGGCGTCTTTAGGCACAGCGGCATCCTGCCCACCACTCCGGGCCAGGACAACCAGCTGACTGATGCTCCTTTCTTGGAACCTGGTCCTCTTGCCGAGAGCACCGGACAGAGCGTACGCCAGACCACTCGCCTGCGCCGCGTCCCCGAGAGCATCTTTGGCCTTGTCATAGCGGCCGAGCAAGATGTAGTTGTTGGCCGCTTCGATAAGGAACTCGGTTTTTTCCTCCCGGTTCCAGGTCTCGGCAGTCGACCAAACTTGGTCGCCGGAAATCTGGCCACGCAAGACATCCATGGAGTCCAGGATGTTGGAAGCCAGGGTTGGTACGTCGCTCCATTGAGAGCTCTTGGTGAAGTTGGATCCAGGGCCTAGGCTAGGCTGCGTGAGCAGCTTGTAGTGCCATATGTTGACCCGCAGCCTCATCCAGGCCACGCTGTACTTGCGGGCTCTTCCTGAGTGTGGGGATTGCACCTCCGGGACAGACTCGCTCCCGCCAGCCAGGGCGTTGGTGAAGACATATCTTGCCAGGGAGAAGAGTTCGAGGTATGGAATATGGGCATAGGGAGAGACGCCATCCACATCAAGGTGCCAGAGGCAGGCTCTACGGAGACGTTGGAGGGAGGACAAGGGTGGGGAGGCATTGTCATCGGCGCTACGGCTGAGTGCTGTCCAGGCCTTGACGAATCGGTTCTCGATGGAGGTGATAATATGGGCGGGGAGAATTGGGCCTGTGACATTTGCCTGGAGGAAAGCATCGAAGGCAGCAAGGCCGACGGCCAGAATCTCGGGGGCGGAGGCGACAGGGCGGGAGGGTACAGAGGACGGAGCATCCGAACCGGGCGCGGATGCTGATGCGACGGAGGCATCGATCTGGCAGACATGGGCCTCGATCAGCTTGCCAGCTACCTCACCATCTGCCAGGATAGAGAGGGCGCGGGCGGCTTCGCCGTGGCTCGCGGCTGTGTACGTCGTCGTGTACGTCGTCGAGTCGTCGTCGGTCGGTCGCACGTCGGTCGGTCGCGCGTCGGCGCCGGAGCTCTGGCCGGTGACGTCCATGACCACTGCTGAAGCTGGGTATCTTGGCAGCTACGAAGCAAGCGGAGGAGCAGGTCTCGAGACTGGATCAAGGCGCAGACCAGATGAGGAACCGATGCGGAAAAAAAGTCGGGGCCGAAAAATCGTTGGTCTGGTGGCAGGCTGGCAGGTTGGCGGGTTGCGCCAAAGCTCCTGTTCAAGACCCAACCCACAGCACAGAAGCTACCATGACGCGCGCAGAGACGGATGACTCTCTACAATTCTCTAATCGAGCATCGCCAGACTAGTTATTTGCCAGATGCTGGAGCGACGAAGCTCGATGGGCTGTTAAATGGTGACGACTAGTTGTTGTGCGCGCCCGCGCCGCCCGCGCGACATCGGCCGGTGGGGGCGGGGCAGATTGTGGAGGGGTAAAATTCCTTGTCTACTTCGCAGTTACCTACCCACGGTGATTTATTTGCCCCAGCAACGCGTCTCGAGCAACGCATGGCGAGGTAGAACAGGAGTTGTGGAAAGGATTGAGATGATGCACCGTCTCTGGATTCGTGTCACTGATGGCCTGCCTCTTCAGGAGCAAAGTCACGCGCCAACGACCGCCCGAGGCTCAGCTCACCCCATCCGCGCCGTCAGCACACGAAGCGTGCGTGTACGGAGCAGTCCTCCGTGTCCGTACGACAACGAACGGATGGGGGAAGCGTGTCGTCTCGAAGCGTGCTCAACACAAAGCGACATGGAGACGAGCTGGGGCAAAGGCTCAGTGGGTGGGTGGCTGTGCCATTCATTCTATTAGCCCATTGCTCCCTCGACATCATGTCGTACGCCAAGGACGGAACATGCGGCAGCCTCGGCGCTGCTCTTCCGCCGCGTCTGGCCAGCGGTCGAATGGCGTCCATCTGTGACAAGCGTGGGCATGGTGGAAGAGCCTCCATGCCGCTTGGCCTCCCCGAGGCCCGTGGCCCGCAGCCTTGATACCGTGGTTCTGGGAAAATCTGCATCGTGACGTCGACCATGTCCGTATTTACAAACCTTGACGGCCGTGCCCGCCATGGCTCGAGGAGGACGCAACACACGACGTTCGCTTCATGGCAGGGCTGGGGCCACAGGATGCCCCAAGCCCGTCTAGGCACCGACCTGTTCGCTCAACCTGCCGGTTGGTCGCGGGCCAGAAGTTGGTTCCGGCGCATGACGTCATGCGAAGCCGTGGGTTCCTGACAGCGGCGCCGCTTTGGAAGCGGGCCTGGCTGGCTTGTGATGCACAAGAGAGAAAAGCATGGTGGCTGGATCCATGACTACGAAGCACTGTAGGGCCGTGCAAGGAAACCCAATGAGCGGCAGGCCCGACGGGAGTTTGTGCTGCACCGAGCAACTGGCTTCGTGCACCCGCGACGGTCCATACAGCTTCAAAGTCGAAACTGGCCCAAGACGAGCGACTTACGGCCATGCCCGGGGCGGCCGACAACAGCCCACCACCCCACTACCTTCGAGGTATTAAAGTGTCGACTCGTCAATGACCGAGGCGCAGCGACACCAGGCGCCATTACGTTAGCCACGGATCGTGTTGGGCCATCTCCTCTCCTCGCAGACCCCAACCAGATGTGGTGATGCATCCGGCACGCGGACAGGCCACATGGCGAACCCACCGGTTGGGCAGGCTTCCAGAAAAGCCGTTGTGACGACTAGAGTCGTAGTTGATCCCAAGCCCTGCATCCGTCCGTCCGCCGAACACGAGGTTGCGCAGTCCTCGTGCTATCAGCCACTCGTGCCTACATCCAGGGCGTCTCGAGAGTCGAGGGGACGACCGCTTTCGAGCCACGTTCTGTTGATTCAGCCCAGGAGGAGATTTGAAATGCCAGCTGGAAAGAGAGAAAAAGAGCCAAGAAAGTGTGGGACGAGGCCGTGGAAAGCTGCACTCCAAAAAGTTGCCAGTAGGCTGATTGTACGACGTGTGGACAGCCGGTGACTGCTATCAGCTGGACTTGTAGTGTCTCGGTACCTCGTCCTTACCACGGCGGATGTCGTCATTGCCGCTGGCGGAGTGTTGAAGCGGCCGGATGCAGCCGAGATTGAAGCGGCAACAGACGGCGCAGGCGGCCGGCAGCCGGCAGCCGGCAGCGTTACTTCGTACATTCGTGGTAATTACATGTTCGCCTTCGTGGCGTCTGCTGGCGAGCGAGGAAGAAGGCCGCCTACCGCCCCAGCTGTTGGCCGCAAGTGACGGCGCCACTCAGTCGTACAAAGTACCAAGCACCGGGTGGGCACCTGTGTGGTAGGTACTTTTCCTGCTGCGTGTTATATTATACATTCCTCCCGTCGCCCCTGCTTGACTCTCTTGGAACTCTTCCGTCCTTCTTCCTCCCCTCTGCCAACCCCTCCCTTCTTCTCACCTCCACAACATCGTCACCCTCCCCCTGAAGGGGAGAGTTCGGAATTGACGGAATTGAGTATATCTGGCCCTTTCGCGGGAACCGTCCAGCCGCACTCATGGCGACAACGGACGACGAGAAGCAGTCGACCAAGCTCGACGTGCCCGGCGCCCTCGAGCTCGGCGACGTGGTCAACAACCACCTGGGTGACAATGCCGACGACCTTCACCGGCGCCTCAACAACCGCCAGATCCAACTCATCGCCATTGGCGGCTCCGTCGGCACTGCCTTGTTCGTCAGTATCGGCAATGGCCTGGCCACCGGCGGCCCTGCCAGTCTGCTCGTCGCCTACACCCTCTATCCCCTGGTTCTCGCCTGCGTCAACAACTCCATCGCCGAGATGACGGTGCTCATGCCCGTGTCGGGCGGCTTCATCCGCCTTGCCGGCCACTGGGTCGACGACGCCTTCGGCTTCATGGCCGGCTGGAACTTCTTCCTCTATGAGGCGCTGCTGATTCCCTTTGAGATCACTGCCCTCAACTTGGTCCTGTCCTTCTGGGAGCCCAAGATGAAGGAGCCCGGCCCAACCGCTGGTATCTGTGCTGCCGTCATCATCTGCTATGCGTAAGACCTCGTGCTCCCAGGTGAGGGGCGAGAGAGGGATCGGCCTCGCCCGCCCTCTGGCCAAGACGTCGTCTGTACTCTTGGGCGGGCCTCCTTCTCCCTCCTTCACCTCCCTCGCCCCCCTTTGCTGAATCCAAGATCGTATGCTAAACGTTTTCCCTGTGAACTGTAGTGCTCTGAATATCCTTGCTGTGCGTGGCTATGGTGAGGCCGAGTTCTGGCTCTCCGGAGGAAAGGTCATCCTCATCTTCATACTTTTCTTCTTCACCTTTGTGACCATGCTTGGGGGCAACCCCGACCACGACCGCTACGGCTTCCGCTACTGGAAAAATCCCGGCGCGTTTGCCGAATACCACACCAAGGGGGCGCTCGGCCGCTTCGAGGGCTTCCTCGGTGCCTTGTGGAACGCCGCCTTCGCCATCGTCGGTCCCGAGTACATC
Organism: Tolypocladium capitatum; assembly: GCA_002901185.1. Taxonomy (NCBI): domain Eukaryota; kingdom Fungi; phylum Ascomycota; class Sordariomycetes; order Hypocreales; family Ophiocordycipitaceae; genus Tolypocladium; species Tolypocladium capitatum. The sequence continues at coordinate 133,545 of NRSZ01001089.1, read as the reverse complement.
TCCATGGTGGCTGCCGAGGCCAAGCGCCCGCGCATCTACATCAAGGCTGCCTTCAGGACCATCTACTGGCGATTCGGCATCTTCTTCTTCGGCAGCGCTCTGGCCGTCGGCATCGTCGTACCGTACAACAACAAGGTCCTCCAGGACATCTTGATGGGCAACGCGGAGAGCGGTACTGCCGCCTCGTCGCCGTACGTCATCGCCATGGAGAACATGGGTATCCAGGTGCTCCCCCACATCGTCAACGCCCTCATGGTCACGTCCATCTTCTCGGCCGGCAACACGTACACGTACTGCGCCACCCGCTCGCTCTACGGCCTGGCCCTTGAGGGTCGCGCCCCGCGCTCCCTGCGCAAGTGCTGGAGCAACGGCGTCCCCATCTACTGCTTCTGCATCGTCATGTGCTTCCCGCTCCTGTCCTTCCTGCAGGTCGGCAACGGCACGGCCAGGGTTCTTGACTGGCTCGTCAGCCTCATCACGGCGGGTGGCATCATCGACTACATGGTCATGTCCATCACCTTCCTCTTCTACTACCGCGCATGCAAGGCACAGGGCGTCGACCGCAAGTCGCTGCCGTACTACGGCTGGGGTCAACCCTACTGCGCCATCATCGCCCTGTTTATCCAGACGCTCGTTGTCGTCTTCTACGGCTACGGGGCGTTTACGCCGTGGAGCGTCGACGCCTTCTTCCGAAACTACGCAATGCAGATTGTGGCCCCCGTTCTGTTCTTTGGTTGGAAGATGTTGAAGAGCACGCGCTCCGTCGAGCCCCACGAGGCCGACCTGGTTTGGCAGCGCCCAACCATTGACCGCTACGAGGCGAGCTTCACACACCCGCCTGTGGGCTTCTGGACCGAGATGCTGCGTCTCGTGGGCATCAACCGCACCAAGAAGAAGGGTCTACCGGACGAATAAGTTGAGGGCCCTTCTCGAGGCATAGCGTGGAGCGGGAGAACGGGTTTCTCACCACTTGCCGCCGGTCGTTTTTCTTTTTTGCATCGGTTTGGACGGGATTTGTGCATTTCGGCGTGAATTAGGTTGTGCTGCTATGACTTGCATGGGAGGCGGCGGCTTGTGCAGTGACTTGCTCGCATTCTGGTATAGAGTTTTGGTTTAGAAGTGACCCAAGGGTTGACGGGGCTGAGTTGACGCTCGGGACTCATATATACCCTCCGAGACATGAGAGGACGAAACTGAATGTTATTCCTGGAAAATTTAATGGCTATTCGTGTGAATAACTACCTAGCGTACACGATGCTGCAGAGTCTTGGTTGCCGTCGAGGAGCATGTCAAATGGCCAGAGGGTCTGCAGACCATTGCCTAGCAAGAGGAACCTCGGTGATTGATATGCTTCGGGAAGACGCCGTAACATGAAAAACGGCACCCCCGCCCTCCGATATCTATCGCAGCAGGCTCCGCCATCGTGGGATGTCGACGGTCCCTCGCCGCGCTTACAAGGAGAACCACGGACCACAGCCAGCACGTTGTTTTCGTCCCGAGGCCGTCTGTGGGACGTTGTACGCAACGCTCTCTGGAAACGGCATCTTTGGTCGGGGAAGAAAGCAATACGGAGGACTTGGGGCCCAGACGCATGTACGTATGGGCTGCCAGCGTACGTCGCAGCTGAACGAGGAGACGGCAGCAACGAAATAGGACGGCCAGGCGTGTGTGCCTGGCTGCGTTTCTTAAGCGACGTACCTACATTGTTCCTGCGCCCTATTGTAGCGGTGCAAATTCGCCAGGACATGGAGGTTGCGGCGGTGTAAGTTGGAAGCATGGCCGTCGGCTACAGCCTACAGCGCCTTTCAGCCGGCCAGCCAACGGTACCGTAACACCACCAGCCTCTCATCTCGCTGCGTATTAATACTCAGAGAGAGACCTGCATCTCAGTCGCCGACGACCCCCCCTGTTCACCAAGCCCCCAGCCCAGCGTAATCCACGCCATCTCACGCCCGTACATAGAACATCCCTACTCACACGCAACGCCTAGGGAAAAAGAAAAAAGGAATGCCAGTCTTCTTCCCGATGCCTTGCAATCATACTGCTTGCAGGGTCATAGCGAATGCAAATCTCGTCGTGCTTAGCCCTTGAGGTACATGGCGTTGCCAGATGTCAGTCTCCGAGTACAAGGCGCGTGCAGTTACATAACTTCAGTAATATTGGGCCAGGCTTGCCGTCTATCTTCATCCTCCAGCCCAGTGGCCTCGGGGGCTTAAACGTGCTTGGGGTCCTCCAATCCCAACCGCGCCTTGCCCCGAGCTCTCACAGGCACAACGTCTAATAGAGGCCATTCTATCGGTAGTCGCAACATGAAACCATTCCCAGAACGCATCGCAACTTTTGTTCTTCTATCAACCCGCGCATGAGCAACAAAGGAAAACAATGAAATATGTGGTATTGTCGTAAGAGAATGGAAGAAAACGCTCGTCAGAATGCAGCGCCGCGGATATGATTCGTTCAATCGTCCTCGTCGCTGAAAACTTCCTCACCGCGCTTGCGGCGAGCCATGCGCTCTGTGAAAGTCGTTAGCCTTGAGCTCAGCCATATCCGGAAACGCTGGGGACGGAAACTCACCCTTCTTCTTCTTACGGGCCTCCGAAGAAGACAGCTTAGCCTTCTTCTTCGTGGTAACAATCTTATTGCCCATGGCATCGAACTTCTCCTCTTCATCGTCACCGTCCGCCTTGAGGCGGGGGCCAGAGCCTTGGCCGCTGACCCAGTTGTGGCCAGAGGGCGTCATCTTGCCGTCCATGACGGCCCAGACTTCTTCAGTCAGGTCCTTGGTGAACTCGGCAGAGTGAGTGATGATGATGACACCACCTTCGAACTTCTTCAGGGCCTTGGACAGCGCACCCAGGGAGTCACGGTCGAGGTAGTTGGTAGGTTCGTCGAGGACGATAAGATGGGGGCGCTGCCACGAGCAAGCAGCCAGGACAGTCTTGACACGCTGGCCACCGGACAGACCACGCATGCGCGAGTGAGAAACCAACTCGGCGTCCAGGCCGAAGTTGGCGCAGTGCGTCTCAATCTCCTTCCGAACCAGGGGGCGGAACTGACCGGAGGCCAGGGCCTCCTTCATATCGACATCGGCAACCATCTTCTGGTGAGAGGCCAGAAGCTCATTTCGCGGCAGCCAGACGTTGTCGGCCGTCATCATGGGAGTCCAACGCTCGCCTTTGATGCCGACGTTGTCGCCCAGGGCGAACGAGCACTCGTACTCGTAGCTGTTCTTGAACTTTCTGCGGGCGTGGATGCCAATGATGCGACGCTGGGTGCCCTCGATCTTGAAGATCTTGTCCATGGCCTTCTCGTCGGCTTCGGTGATGATCTTATTGGCTCGGTCCATGGTCTCACGATCCTCGCCGGTCTGGAAACGCCACTGAATGTACTCGGAAGGAGTCTTGTCCAGGTGGTTATCGATGTGGGCAAAGGCATGCTGCTTGATGTAGGCGATACGGATGTTCTCGTGCTGGTAGATCTCACCCTCGGTGGGGATGAGCTCACCGGTCAAGACGTTGATCAGAGTCGACTTGCCAGCGCCGTTGGGGCCAATGACGGCAATACGAGAGCCGAGAGAGCATTGGAAGGTGATGTCCTGGATCTGGGGCTTCGAGGTGCCGGGGTACTGGAAGGACATCTTGGTAGCACGTAGGATGGCCTTGGCCTTTGTCTTGACACCCTCGAGGAAACCGGGCTCGGGGAAGGCGAACTCCATCTCGGAGGCGCCGAGTTCGTAATAGGACTTGGCAGAGGGAACCCGCTTGACAAACTCGGCCAGGTTACCACGGTAGCGCTTCAGCTTGAAGCGCTCGTAGTGGACGATGTGCTGGCAGACGTTGTCGAGGAAGGAGGAATCGTGGGAGACGATGATGGAGGTGCAGGGGGAGTTGGTGAGGTAATCCTCCAGCCACTTGACATTCTTCACGTCCAAGTGGTTGGTGGGCTCGTCGAGAAGCAGAATATCGGGGGCCTCGAAGACGGCACGGCACAGAGCCAGCTTCATCTTCCAACCACCGGAGAGGGCAGTGATCTCGCCCTCGACCATGGCCTCGGTGAAGCCAAACTCGTTCAGCTGTTTCACGACATCCGCCTGGGTGGTGGTGACGCCAGCCTCGGCCAGCTTCTTCATGGTCCAGTCGATGGTGGTCATCTCAGTGTCAGCGGAGTCGAGGTCATGCTCGACGAAGACGGTCTTGACCTCGCTCTGCTTTGGGAAACCCTCGACCTGCTCGTTATTGATGGCGCGCATCAGAGTAGACTTGCCAGAGCCATTGGGGCCGCAAAGACCGTAGCGCTGGCCACGCTTGAGACGCAGGTGAGTCTGGTTGAGGAGAATCTTGGCACCGTAGGCGAGAGAGAAGGTGCAGTTGCAGAGATCCTCGCCCTCCTCGTCGTCGGCCTCACCCTCCTCCTCCTCGGCGGCACCAGGAGAGGCACGCTTGCGGAGGGTGTCGATGACGCTCTCGGCGTTGTCAATGCCGGTGATGACGGCCACATAAGGCTTGAGGTTCTCGACCCAGATCATGGACTCGGTCTCCTTCTCATCGATGATCTGACCGGCCACGGCAGCGATGTACTCGGCGACAGGGCCCATCTTCTCGAGGTAGTTGGCATACTTGGCAGACAAGACGCCCTTGAGCTTACCGAGGACGATGCTGAGATCGCCGTCGTTGCGAGCCTCGGGGATCTTGCCGTCCTTGATGTTACCAACACGGGTGAGGGTGTCGAGGGCCTGCTTGGTCTTCTCGCGGGCCTCGGGATCAGCCAAGTTATCGTAGTTCTTCTGCAGGCCGGGCATCATCTTGGGCAAGAAAGGAGCGACAATGTTGGGGTCGTCGACGAGCTTGCACATGTTGTCGACGATGACAGCAGCCTTTCGCTTGATAGCAGTCTCGCGCTCAGCCAGACCACGATCCAGCAGGGGTACCATGAGGGCCAGGGTGGGCTCCTGGACCTCGGTAACAAAGGTGGTGGCACCGAGCAAGTGAACGGTCTCGGGGACGTTCTCAGGCTTGGCGATACACTTAATAAGCTCGGGAATGAAGCGCTCGATATCCTTGTTGACGATCAACTGGCAAATCTGCTCCATGGTCTTGTAGGCGCGCTCCTTGACCTCCTTCTTGGTGTCCCACATGGACTCGGAGATGACCGGGATCAGCTCGGGGACGCGGTAGGCAAGCTGGGCGGGCGCATTCTCGATCAGGGTGTCGATGAAGTCCAGAGCGACCATCTTCTCAGGCCACTTCTGGGCGTTGCGGATGGAGTCCATGATGGCCGGGAGGGCGGCCTTGACGGCGTTGCCGTTCAGGGCGCCGCCGATGGCGGAGACGGCAGCGCTGGCGGCATTCTTGACGGCAGTGATCTTGTCGCCAACGGCAGCCAGAAGGTTGGGCAGAAGGACGACGAGGTAGGGCTCGACGTTGGCAGAAACCTCGGAGTGCGAGGCGATGGCGGCAACAGCTGTGCAGGCCCTCTCCCGGGCGAGGGCATCCTTCTTGTTGCCGAGCTGCTTCTTGATGTTGTCAATGGTCCTGCAAAAGGTGGTCAGTCAGCCTCTGAGCATTACCAATTTCACGTCACGCCTGTGGGGGTTCAAGCGCTGTGAAAACAAAAGGCGACCTTGGGCGGCTGCACAGCGGACACACACAGCGGTAGGTAAACGGTGCCTCTTTTGGGAGTTATTTCGGGCGCTTGGGGGGTAACCAGTCTGAAGGCGGGGTGTGCGACTGGCACAAGAAAGGTTTTCAAAAACCCCACGGCTTGCGAGAGGATGGCAAGAGGGAAATACTCACTTGGTGGGAACGTCCTGGTCCTCGATGCGGCCGTTGATGAAGCTGGCCAGTTCGTTAGAGGACTCCTTCATCTCCGCGGCATCCTTGGAGACGGTGAGCTTCTGGAAGAGCTCATCCAGGACCTTGACCGACTGCTCATTCTCGGAAGGCATGGTGTCGGCGTGGTTCCGGAGTACGGGTCGTGGGAGGAGGTAGATCTGTCGTGTCTAGATGTCGACGAGAACAAGGAGCTCTATAAACAATCCAATGTCTATCGAGGTCTATCGGGAGACTGAAGAGTCTGGTCTATCGTGAAGAAGCCCACAGAGACGATGGAGGGGTCGACTCTGCTCTATCGCGGCTTTTTTTTCACTATCGGCGAGGCGGGGCTGCTCAGTGGAGGAGGATCCAAATAACAACTCGACGACGGAGAATGGGATTAGAGAAAGGAGAAGCCCGGCGGTTCGTCTTGGAGGACGACGACCAAAAGATGTGGAAATGGAGGGGTAGGACGAAGGTGGGAGAGGACAGGAAGAGAAAATTGCTGGGGTGGCAAGTTTTATGCCTCCGGCCCTGAGCGACACGAGATTTTTTTTCTCTGGCCGTACCCCCCCGGGTGCGCGGTCTTCGCCCCTCCATTTGGGCTTATCGGGCTTTATCACCTGGCGCTAAACCCCACAGGGGTGCCATGGCAAAGGCGGTGAGGTGTGGCTGGCAGCCTGGGCGCAGTCTGGGCGGCAGTCCATGATGGATGACTTCGGCTAATGGGCAATTCATTCTCTTGGTCGGCCGCTGGGTGCCAGGTTTGTGCATACCGAGCCAGCGCTGCGCAGTGCTGCAGTTGGTTGCAATTCCACGCAGTGCTTTAGGTATCTGAGTAAGGTATCTGAGTAAGGAAACCGTGTCGGCGTGAGAACTAACTTCGTACTCCGTACTCATGCCGCTTCGGAAAGAAGGATGGGTCTTGGGGCCATTAGCTCCGGCTGAAACTGACACAAGCTGACGGCATCCCTCAGGATTTCAATGGCCATACGTGAATATTGATCATCGAAACAACAAATACACGGTATGCTACAGCCCTTTCGACCATGTTGTTTGCACTCTGGAAATTGATATAGGCACCTCCCTGCCGTGGAAGCGTGATGCTTCTTGCAACTCAATAACCAATTCTCGCGCCAATCAACGCTATGACTGGAATGCCTGGTCATGATTCTATTTCGAGACCCAAGATGCTACTTCGACGCTGCACGCTGCACTTGGACCTCACCGCTAGGCACACCAAAGTAGGCCGCAACGGGCTTTTGTGCCTGCAGCTCCTTGCCCCGGCTCACGGCCTGCTCGCCATTGAAGCCGTGGAACAGTCCAATTTCCACGATGCCCGGAATCTTGAGCAGCTCTGCAGCCAAGGTGTCAACCTCCCAAGCGCCATTCTTGCCCGTGCCGTCTGCATCCGCAGTCAGGTCTTGGGGCAATAGGAGGGGGCTGAAGGGGGCGTCGATAATCCACATGCCATTGTCGGTGACGCACTCGCCGGCCTTGCTGGGCAGCCCGGAGCGGACGGTCGCGTTGGGGGAGCCCATGTCCTGTAGACGAGCGAGCACGTCAGGGGCCGCGAGGGGCAGGACCTCAATGGGGATGGTCTTCCACTTGGTGCATAGCCGCGGGGACTCCTTGCGAGAGTCTGCCGTAGCGTAAGCTGTCGTCAGTACGGGTGGAGGGGATGATGTACGGAACTCACCAGCCACGACAACAAACTTCTTAGCCGCTATTGCCACCAGCTTCTCCTGGAGCAGGCACGCGCCGCCTCCCTTGATCAGGTTGAGGTCCTCGTCGACCTCGTCTGCACCATCGAAAGCAACGTCTAGGGCAACAGGTCTGCCGTCCACGACTGGACGCTCATCCAGGTTGCAGAGCGTCAAGCCGGCCTGTCTGATGAGCCCCTTCGACTGGCTTCCAGTGGGGATGAAGGTCATGTTGGCGTGAAAGGCAGACCCCTTTCTGGCGATGGCTTCCACCACGTAAACGACGGTGCTGCCGGAGCCAATGCCGACATACTTGAAGGAAGGAAGAAGGTGCTCTTCGACGGCCTGGAAGGCCGCAAGCTTCTTCGCATGCTCGACCAGGTGCGCGGAAGATGACGCTGCGGCAGACATGGCTCGAGGCGATATGTCGTAGACCCCCTCGTTTCGAGTGTGGTGTCGGGTAGCTTGCGCTGTTGTCTTGAGATGGCCTCGAACTAAGCCGATATGTGCGACGTGAGACTCTTCTGAATCTCTGGGTAGCTGAATTGCATGTGTCTTGGACGTCGCCTCGTAGCCTTGAAGCCTCCTGCGGGTACGCCGCCACCTAACCATAGTGCATCAGCACCACCTCACGAATTGATTGGATGGCTGCGTGCGTCGTGCGGGTGCTGGTTCACGGTTCCACTTATTAGGTAATATTGCCTATTAGTACTTCGTACGAGTAGGAGTATATAATCCTTAGCGGGCTGGTTGTGGCCCACCCGAGCGTAGTTTAGACGGTTGTAAGACAACGAGCCAAGAGGGAAACTTGCCGTGCTTTATTGCTACGTATCTAAGTTCAAGGAGGGAGAGAAGGAAAAGAAATAGGATCACAGGCCCGCCGCCTTTAATAGTTTGAGATGGGCCATGGACCCACTTTTCAGTATCGTACGAGATATAACATAATGTTGGGGGTCCCGGCTCGTGCCGGGGATCGGGGATCTAACGGAGACGTATTTCTGTCGGCCAACGGATTTGCCTTAGCTGCCTTCACTGTTCACACAACAAGCCGTCGGGCAACACCACCCACCCCCTACTACGAAGTAGGACGCGGCAAACTGACGCGGCAAACTCTATTTGAGCTAGCCATATTATTGCTTCTTACCCGCGTCCTCTTTCAAGCTGACAATGCGGTTGAGAACAATCTTGTCGTCTGTGCTGTCCGAGTCCACGGCCTGTACATCATCATCCTCCAGTTAGCACGACAATAGCATGGACAAGGGTTTGTTCACAGGGGAATCCAAAGGGGCCATGGCTTACAAAGTACGCAACCCGTATGGCCTGGAACCGCACGCTCTCCGGTCCGCCCTTCCCAAGCTCACTCTCGCCAGCCGCCTCGGGCCACGGCGCGCGACGCTTCACCTCGTCGAAACCCGACTCGATGAGGGCATCAGGATAGATGACCTCGCTGTCCGGATTGAGGTCGTTAAGGAATCCGCCCTCGGCATCGTCAGGCTTCTCCGACTTGAAGAGCGGGTTATGGATGCGGGCCTCGACCTTTCTCGATCCCTCTGTGCCGACCCACTGGATATACGTCTTGGCCTTCTTGGCCTCTTTGTCGAACACGCCGCGAATCTCGGTGACTTTGCCAGTCACCTCGTCTTTCGTAAATGTGGTGGCCTTGACGGGGAACGGGGCGCTGAGCAGTCCCACAGTCTTACCGGGAGCGAGGCGGAAGTAGTCCTCGCTATCCACCTCCCTAAAGTCTGCCCTATCGATGTATACCGTAGGGGTAAACTTGACCGTGTGCGAGCCCATCTTGTGATCCTTGGGGGAGAAAGGCAGCTCGATGTCGACGGCCTCGGCATCCTCAATCACCAGCGGCACGGGGTCGAGAATCATCATCAGCCGGGGGACCGTCTTCTCGAGGTACTTTCGAATGCTCTGCTCAAAGCGCTGAATCTGGATGGTGGTGATGTTGGTGGTGACGCCAAGCTCGTTGACAAACTCGAGAATTGCCCCAGGAGGGACACCGCGTCGGCGGATGCCAATCAAGGTATACAGCCGTGGGTCATCCCAGTCGCGCACAGTATTTTCCTCTACTAGTTTGAGGATCTTCCGCTTGGACAGGACCGTACCTGTCAGGTTCAGCCGTCCATACTCCCTCTGCATCGACTCGTAGACCTCTAGCGACTGGTTCAGCCACTCGTAAGACACTCGGCTGAGGATAAACTCGGTCGTGCAGAGCGAATGGGTGATGTTCTCGAAGCTATCGCACAGGCAGTGTGTGAAGTCGTAAGTCGGATAGATTTTCCAGTCCCAGCCGGTTCGGTGGTGAGGCGTGTCCGTCTTGATACGGTATGCTGCAAGATCCCACATTTGAGGGTTGCCGTCTGTAATGTCCTGCTTCATGCGAAGGAAGACCTCCCTGGGTTTGTACTTGCCGTCACGCATGTCTCGAAACTTGGCCAGGTTGTCTTGGACTGATTGTTCGGCGTGCTGGCAGCGGTAACGAGGCTGTGCGCCCTTCTCACCCCCGCGTTGGAGCTTGATCTCGACATCTCAAGGACCCTAACGTCAGTACAAATGTCAATGCCGAGCTCCACGCAGTCGTACGTACCGCCGCAGGCGCAGACGTAGGCCTTGCCCAGAGTCACCAGCTTCTCCGCCATCTGGTACAGCTTCTCAAAGTTGTCACTCGAGTACGTGATCTTGAAGGGCTCAAATCCCAGCCACCGCACGACGTCTTGGATCGCGGTGAAGTATTTCTCCTCCTCCTTCTCCGGGTTGGTGTCGTCGTATCGCAGGTAGCAAACGCCGCCGTGGTGCTTCGCGAAGCCAAAATTGACTGCAATCGCCTTGGCATGGCCGATGTGAAGGTAGCCGTTGGGCTCAGGCGGGAACCGCGTAACGACGTTCTTGTCAGGGCGCTCGTTGTAGACGTCGTCGAGGAAGCCCTGCTTGAACATGGCATCGGGGTCGACGGGGTGCTCTTCGGGCTTTGCAGTGGGCGCGGGCTTCTTTGGGGCTGGGCCGGCGGCGGCCTTCTCCTGGCGTGCCTTTTCCTGTGCGGCCTTCTTGGCCCGTTTCTGCTGGCGCTTCTTCAGCTCGGCCTTGGATACCATCTCGCCCGTCTCCTCGTCGAGCTGGAGCTTGGCCATGGGCTTGGTAACATCGTCGGCCATGATTGCGGGCTGTCCGAGCGGTGCTAGGCAAGGCCCCAGACGGCTTTGAATACCCAGAGTACCGAATGAACCGATCTAAGCTGCTGGAGGAAGCCGGCGGCAAGAACTGTTGGGATGTACTTCGTAGAGACGGTGAGTCAAGGATTGAGAGAGGACCGATGGCGGGGTCAAAATGCTGGAGGCGGGGTTGCGAGTCATTGATTTCACGGGCAGGTCCAGCATCCCTTGTCATCGCGCCAGGACCCAACATTGAACATTGGAACTTCCGTAATACGCCCCAAACTCTCAACCTGCAAGCGCGGATGACGCTTACGAAGCTCCCCATTACTGTTCGCCGGCGTCACGACTGCCATATTCTACCGGAAGACGTGTCAGAGCTCCCCCATGACCTGGAGCTTCTCGGTGAACCACCCGCCCGAGATACATGCCACCAAGCAAACGCACCGAAACACCACCATAGATACATGCCACCAAGCAACGCACCGAAACACCACCATAGATACATACCACCAAGCAACGCGCCGAAACACCATGTCTTCCGCCGCAGCCACCCAATCTCTCGCGGACATCCCCACCCTCACACAGGTCTACCGCTCCGCTGGCCGTCGACAGGCCGCCTCCTCGACAGGCGACTTCCCCCCCTCGGCCGCCATCAACGCGCGCGTCGGCCTCGTCAACGGCGACATCACCAAGCTCTGCGTCGACGCCCTCGTCAACGCCGCCAACACGTCCCTGTCCGGCGGCGGCGGCGTTGACGGCGCCATGCACCGTGCCGCTGGCCCCGGCCTCCTCGCCGAGTGCCGTCTACTCCGCGGCTGTCCCACGGGCGAGGCTCGCATTACCCGCGGCTACCGCCTCCCCGCCAAGCACGTCATCCACACCGCTGGCCCAATCTACGACCATATTGATCCGCAGCGGAGCGAGCGTCTGTTGCGGAGCTGCTACGAAAAGAGCCTGGAGCTGGCCGATGCGTGTGGCGTCAAGAGTCTCGCGTTCAGCAGCATCAGCACGGGCGTGTACGGGTATCCGAGCATGGATGCAGCCAAAGTCGCGTGCGAGACGGTCAGGAAGTATCTGGACAGAGGCAGCAGCGCCCTGGAGAGGGTCGTGTTTGTCACGTTTGAGCAGAAGGGGGTGGCTGCCTACGCCGAGATGCTCCCGTAAGTCACTCCACTGCCAGGCTTTGCAGTCTTCTCAAGTATGCCATTATCCATATATTGATGGGGGAATTCCAAAACAGCAAGTACTTTCCTCCGGCAGAGTGATGGAGAGATTGGGAGGCATGAGAAGACATGCCGCAAAGTGCAGGGACACCCGATCCGGGGTAGCGGCCGCGGTTCATTGACAATATTTGTGTCAGGGATCACGATCAATTCAACCTCGCGTGCTCGTGCGACTGCATTACCATCATCACCAATTGCGTGCCCGTTCGATGGCGCTAGAAGATGGAATCTTCCAACAATTTCCGAGCGTACGAGTAGGCAGCTCGCCTGGACCAAAACGCCTGGGCCAACACGCCAGTCGATATATACACACAAAACATGCCCCCCAGAAGTAGAAGCCTGCTTGCTCCTTGATCCTCGCGAATGGAACACCATGGTACGGAAAGCCGCGTTCACGATCCTGATAGGACTACCCTCGGCGATATGGTGCATTCTCAACCCTGGCGGCGAAATCCCGATTAGTCGCTACCCTTGCTAGGCCTGGAATCATCCTGCGCCTCTGTTTCCGATCCTTGAACCTCAGGTTCGCTAGTCTTCTTGTTCTTCGTTTGCGTGTCTGGCCCGTCCTCGGCCTGAGACTCCTTTTGGGCTGGCTTGGTGCCAACTGCGCGACCGATTTCCGCCAACATCGCTCTGAGTTCCTCTACCTCAGTGCGCAATCCCCGGACCTCGACGACGGCCGGATCGTCTTCCAAGTTCGGCTTCACAGTGTTGCATGTCTTGGCCCACCCGTCGTCAGCTTCAAAGCCAAGCTCGTGAGCCAGCTGCTCCCACTCCTCTACAACATCGTCGTCTTCCTCACCCCGGGTGCGGTTTCGTCGGATGTCGTGTGCGGTGCGTGTCTCAAAGTAGGCGGCCACAAAAAGCAGCGGCGAGTAGAAGAACCCCATGATCCAGTCGTTAATGAACTCGTACGTCTGCTTCTTGATCCACCACTCAAACAATCCCGAGATAACAATTTCGATCAGGTTGAGTGGTGCAATGTACACGTTCTCATCGGGGGCGCGCACAAACTGCATCGTCTTTTGGGAAAAGAGGGCCAGGAATTCGTCGTCGGCGTTATCATATATGTCCTCGTACGCAGAATTGTAGAGCGCAATGAGGATGTTGAGGAGGACAATCTATGAAACAAAACATATGTTAACATCGAATATTCCCATGCCAACTACAGGGGCATCAACATACCATTACAACAAACGTAAAGCAATAGTAGAGAATGATGCCCCAGGGTGGTCCAAACCCTTCAAAGCCTTCAAACTCGGGACTCTGAAGGATTGCTTTGAGCATTGATTCGACGATGAACATGACATCACCAGCGACATTATCATCGGCCAGGTCGAGACCAACAAAGGCCTGGAGGAAGCCGATGATGATGATGATGAGCAGGGCGAAGAAAATGACCGACTCTTTCATCATGACCTTTAGAACGACCAGCATGGCACCGAAGAACTTGAAGCTGTCAAGGTACAGTAGCAGCCGCGACCAGAACATGGGGGCAATAAAGGACAGCATGTTGTAGCTCAGGGTGCTGTAGCGCTCGCGGAAGTGGGAGTGAATCGGCGCGGTCAAGCCGATGATGCGGAATACGAGCGACGCGGTCAGAAAGGAGTACAAGACACCGTTGAAGGCATTCCAGAAGCCCAAGATATGGTATCCCGCCTTGTAGAACTTGACCACTTCGTCACACACAAAGCCGAGCGTGAAGACGTACATGGCGACCTCGGCTCCGTCGAGCACTCCAGTCGGGTTGACGGAGTTGATCGCAGCAGTGTAGAGGGCGAGGTAGATGACCGAGAAGAGCAGTTGCGCGGCATTCTGATACCTGGGGGCCCTCATGCGGTCCGGGTCCATGTGCACAAAGAAACTGGTGTTGTCCTTGTCTTCGTAGTCGACGAAGACGGACGGGTCGTTCTCATCTTGAACAAGCCAGCCGCGCCAGAGGTAGCTGATGCATTTTTGATAGCCGGAAGATGCAATGACTCGAACAGCGTGCAGGTCGACGGCCTTTTCGATGACATTGACGGGGGTGGTCGGAACGTTGTCGGAGAGGAGAGAGTACCGGCGAAGCAGCACGGCGTGCAGCAGATATCTGGTGTCTTCCTCAGTCTCGATACTGCGCAAACGAGATGCCTATCAGCACGCCACTCGGCAGAGTCGAAGTCGAGGTTTCGCCGACTTACATGGCTTTGGCAATGACGCCACACGCTTCAGCACGGAGCTTGTGGAGGTCGGAATCCCAGAGCTCAACGAGTGCTTCATGACGGAACCAACGCTGGTTGACCAGCAGGCAATACACCTAGAGTAGTCAGGTCGGGCAGGTCGGGTCAAGCGATGACTAGTAGACGCAGAGTCCCGGAACAGCGTACCACGCAGCCCCTGTACTCCTGGCCGCCAGCTTCCTTGGCGGCTTTGACAACCTTGGGCGTGACGATGCGACTGTGCGGGGTGGTGATGCGGCTCTCCTCCATCTCGCAGGGGACGCATTCCTGGATCAGATGCCGCAGCCGCAGGCACACCTTGGTGACCTCGGCGGCCGGTACAGCAGATTCGACATGTTCATTGCGAAAGCGCGGGAGCACTGGGAGAGAGGAGTCGAGCAACCCTCGGGTCAGCCTGGCCCATTGTCCCACAAGCGTTGCATCGTTGGGGGCGGCGACGGACTCACGGGCTCGCTCCTCATGAAGGCCCTCGTGCCGGCGGGCACTGTCCGCGGGCTGGCCGTTGAAGCCCAGGGCACGGTCAATGACCGTCCAGCGGGAGACGTTGGGCATCGCCGCCTCCTTTCACCGCCCGCAGGGCAGCCGCTGGTCAACAGACGGTGAACGAATCAGACGGGCCACGACGTCTGTGAAGATGACGGCGAGCTGCAAATGCGTCCCGAGAGGGGTTGACGAAGCATCGCCGTCGGAGGCTACATGTCGACTCTCGAGAGAAGGTCAGCTCGAAATGACGTCGCACAGGGCAGCTAATTGGGTGCAGCGCAAGCCACATGTCCAAACCCGGCAGCCTCTTCAGCTACATGGAGTATCTGGGTTGATAAGTATTGCCGACACCGCTGCCGGCGCAATAAGACCTGGACGTGTAAACACCCGTTCAGGCGGAATTGGTTCGGATTAGGCGCGGCTCGTGCCTGAAAGAAGCTGTGCGAGATGCCCTGCCACATGGGCAGAAACGAGGTGTACTTCGTAGGAGACGACAGCTATTCTAGCGGGTTCCCGCCTGCCGCTGACCGCCCTGCGTCTAAATTGCTCCCAACGGGGAACTGCCAGTTGGCCTGTTACAACAGCACATGCACGATTCCACATGCTCCGTTCCCGTGGCCTCGTGCCTAGCACGTCCTTTGGTGACGACGACGAGAATCCGTGCCTGGGGGAATGGGCTCGTTGATGGCCCGGCTCGCCAGTCGTGAGCAGTCGTGAGCACTGAGACCCAGCAAGGGTCGCGGCCCGGAGGCTCGACCCGGGCCAATCGTCGCCGGGGTCATGCCAGCTAACTTGTTCCAGTTCGCGCCTCGTTCCGCCCTGCCCGAACCGTTGGCAGCAGACGCCTCCAGGAGCAAGGCCTTGGGACGTGGCCGCGGGCCGGCGGCGTAGACGGCGTCTCCAAGCGGACGCTACTTCGTACACCGTGGTGGGGATGGAGACGGACCTGGAGATGCGAGCTGCCGGCGACCGGCTGACCATCTGGGCTGTGCGTGGCTGCCTCTGCGTCCCGATGGATGCATGACTGGACGGCTGGATGGCTGGATGCATCTTGGGTGCGTCCCGGTGGCATCTCGCACGACGCTGAGCCACGCATGGCCGTCTCATTGGGCCGCCGCTGCCAACAGGTCGCGACTCGCCAGCATGGCTGGGCGCAGTCACGTCACTCGCGTCGCACAGGGGACGGTCGGCCGAGTCGAATCGCGACGTGATTTAAAAGGGCGGCGGCTTCTCTCGGACGGCTGCTCGTGTCCTTCACCGTCGCCTTTTCGCCCGCGCTGCTGGTCGTGCTCTCGGTATCCTACAGCACCTCCCTCGAGCTCGCCCAGGACCTAAAAATACCCATCAAGCACCAACCACACGCGCCTCGGCCGCCAGCCAACAAGGTTGGCCCGACAAGAGACTGGACGGCTCGAGCCAGCCTCAAGGCGAGACGCTTTGCCACTTGCTGCCCGGGTGGCGGCTTGTCTGGGCTGGCCTGCTGCCTACACGCGCCCGCCTGCTACCTGTAGCTGCCGCACGTCTGCCTGCGTCTCGTCCAGCCCTACCCAAGGGAGGTTCCGCGATTCACTTCCACCCGTCACCAACAGACGACTTTGCCGCCGCCGCCGCCTCTCCTTCTTCTTCCCTCCTGTTCCCCGCGATTCCACCGTTGCTCTCTTGTTGATGCATCACCGCTTCGACAGCCGCGCCTGCCACGTTCGATTCGACGAGTCCCGTTTTCATTACTTTGCTGCTCTCGCATCCCGCGATACTGGAGCCACGAGCTCGCATTAATATCCGTCTCGCCGTTTGTTCCACCATCTCTACATATTACCGAGCCGTCGCACTCGGCTCGATTCTCTTGTTGCCCTCTGGCTGCCCTATCGCCGTCGACACAGCGATAACGTGGCATAGAGTCTTGAACGCAACTGACACGTCAGCACTCTCCCAACATATTCGTTTGTGAAAGCGGCCAATGGGTGATTTCTGGCGTGGTGCAGCGGCTCACACACGGCACACCCGCCTCGCTTTCCAGTGACGGAGGGGGGCTCACGGATCTCCATGATCAACTCTTTTCTCTACAGCCACCGAGACCATCAAGACTTTACAGCCCGCCGCGCGGTGAAAGAGGCCTGACCGGAAACGCCCTCCATTCTGTTCGGCACACGGCCTTTACCGAGGGACGGACCAAGTTTTGATTTCAGCTGAAAATGGAGTCTCACGATACCTCCGTGACCCACCAGATTGCAACCGAGGACCATAAGATGGAAACGGGCAAAGCGAGCAAGAAGAGCCCCGACGGAGTGGAGAAGCCTCAAGTCGAGTCTAAGAAACGGGTCAAAGGCTCGGAGCCTTCTTGCCACAAGGCCAGCAAGGCGACGCGGTCAAAGAATCATCTTCGGGGCAGTTCCAAACTCCTCCGAGTAACTGCGCTGGCCGATAACAGCGGTTCCGACTCAGAAGACGATGTTTCAAGAAGCTTTACGGATTCGGATGGCAGCTCAGTAGATTCGGAGTCTGGTACTGCGCTGGACGGGCCCAAGAAGAAGCTTGCCCGTGGCTCCAAGAAGCGGTCACAACACCGCAAGGCCGAGGCAAAGCGTCGCCCCAAGAAGTCGGCACGTGGTAAGAAGCAAATAGAAGGCAGCTCAGACTCAGACTCTGGCTCATCTCATTCGGCTTCCTCTGAAGAAGATGATGGGGGACGCCGCAGTGCTGGCGGCCGTGGAGATGAGAAAGATGCGGCCAGGGACGACCTATATGCCCATATCGATCGTCTGGAGCTTCAAATGTCACAACTTCAATCGCAAATGGCTCAACCTACGAGTCTCTCCAACTTGGGAACCAGTGGATTGTCCTACGGCATTACACCGACCATCTCGGCTGGGTTCGGTCTCCCGGGCGGGCACCCTGGCGGCCTCATGCCTGTCACAAGCGGTAACCCTCCCGGTCAGTCCGCTTCTGCTGGCCATCCGCAAGCTGGCCGCTCGGGGCGCCCCGGTCTCGGCCCCTCAAGCACAAGAGGTTTCCATCGTCTGATGCTTGCACGTGGGATGCAGTTACAGGAGCCTGATGTCGACAGCAGCAATGGAAAGGCACAAGGAGGCGGACAAAAGAAGCCGAAAAGAGGCACCAAGGTCGACTTCAAGCGGGTGGACTGGATTTGGGACACCAGTCTCTACACCTTCAAACTTCAGGACACTGCTGACATGGCAATGGGCTCTCTGTACGACGAGTACATATTTCACGTTCGACGAACCTTTGATTGCGAGGGAAAGTTCCGGGCGACGTTTGTGGACGTCCGGAGCAAACTTCTGCGCGAGTGCCTGCAAGACGTGATTGGCAACGTGCGTGGAGCGAGCTTGGTTGACGAAACGCCAAAGCTCGACCCCAACCTGCTCTTCTTGTATGTATATCCCCGACCACTGGGTCTGGCCCAAGACCAGATCTCGGTGCGTGACATTGGTCCACGGGAGCCTAACTGACGTCTGGCGCAGGTACTTGGAAGACTTTCGCACGCACCTGAAGCATCTCAAAAGGGCGGAGCCTGCCGGCGACGATAAGAAGGAGCGCAGGAAGAACGGGGCCCGCCTCGAGAGCAAGCGTAAGCAGCTCAAGGTGCTGATCAAGTACCTGGACAAGGACTACGCCAAGATCAAGGAGAGTCTTTATCCGATGCTCGAGAGCGGCGTCATCACGTTCGACCTACTCTGGGCGCTTTGGAAGCCGAACACGCTCGCCTACACGGCGACGTACGGCTCTGTCGAGGACCCGAGGGTGTTTAAGGTAGACATGGCGTATCACCAGTCTACAATTATGAGGGGCGACTTTTACTTCATCGAGGGAAAATACCTCGAGTACGACGGCAAGAAGTTTGGCTACGGCTCCTTGGGGGAAGAGATTGCAGAGTTTCAGGGCGCGCGAAAGATCACGAGCCTGCCCTGCTACCCACTCAAGTATCACAGGGAGCAAGCTCGGGTCCGACAAGACCTCATTGAGCGGGGTAAGAAGTTTGTGGCCCTGAACGGCGTACACTACAAGTCATACTCGGGGATCGCGTACATGAAGCGCAAGAAAGGATCCATCATCAAGTTCAACGTGCAGCAGAGCCGAATCATGGTGGACCCGGCCATTTTCAGGCGCATCAACCCCAACTACTCTGTTTCGCAGGTTCGGCCCAAGGACCATGACATCCTCTCGGGCGACGGGCTGTCGGAGGACGAATCCCGGTGCTGCGAGTGTGAAACCTCTGATGAGGGCGGGGATGCGAACGCGGGACTCGAGAAGATCGAGTTCGTGTCCAAGGTCTTCAAGGGCATAAAGGGCGACGTGTTCGTGGCTAAAGTTCCAAAGGAGCAGGTGGAAGAGGAATCGAAGGAGGCGGCATTGCAGTCACTCCCAGCCAAGGATTGCACCAAGAGTGACAGGCTGTCGAGCGGAAACTCGACGACTGGGGAACTGGCAACCGAGACACCCGCGGAGACTCCTGCAGAGGCACCACCCGACCTCTCGGAGGAGGATTACTTGATTTCGTCTCCAGTGGTGTTTGGGTTTGCCTTCTCCGAGAAGCAGTGGCTCGAGTTTTCTGTTTCTGGTGTCAAGGACATTAGGTGGAACGAGAAGGCATGGGAGTCGCTGGTACTCGAGCCAGAGACCAAGGACCTGATCCGAGCACTCGTCCAGTCCCGCAAGTACCACGCGGCACAGACGATTGACGATGTGATACAGGGCAAGGGCAAGGGACTCGTCAGTAAGTTTTGCCGTGGAACGAGACGTCGTTGACGATGAGATGCTGACGGTTCTACAACAGCGGTTCTCCATGGGCCTCCAGGAACAGGCAAGACGCTGACGGCAGAAGGCATCAGCGAGCTGCTCAAGTGTCCGCTGTATATGGCCTCGGCGGGCGAGCTGGGGACCGACTCTCGATATCTGGAGGCAGAGCTCCAGAAGATTCTGGACATTTGCCATGCCTGGGGCGCCATTCTGCTCCTCGACGAAGCCGACGTGTTTCTGGAGAAGCGGAACATGCAGGACATTCATCGAAACGCCCTCGTGAGCATCTTTCTGCGCCAGCTGGAATACTTCCAGGGCATCTTGTTTCTCACGACCAACCGCGTCGAGGTATGCTGTTCAACACTGCCCTGCCCCTCCCCGACTGCAAGTCAAATGACGAGACATGGTGGACTGACTCTGTGTGCCTTGGTGTAGACCTTTGACGAAGCCTTTCAGTCTCGCATCCACGTCGCCCTGCGGTACGATGCTCTTGATGCCAAGGCCAAGAAAACCATCTTCAAGATGTTCATTGAGAGGATCAAGGCCCTGGGCAAGCTGGAGCTGCAGCCGTTCACCGACGAAGAGCTGAACGACCTATCCAGGCACGATCTCAACGGCCGCGAGATCAAGAATGTGGTGGGATCCGCACAAGACCTGGCTGTCAGCAAGGGCGAGGCGTTCGGCATGCAGCACATCAGGCAGGTCTTGGACGTGCACGCCAAGTTTGGGCGAGACCTCCGAGGGGGGGCTGGGTACGAAGACGCAATGAGGAGCTACTTTTGAGGGGTCTGAGCATGAAGCGAAGGCGCCGACGAGTCAGCAACAGAACGACCGCGACGATGGGGGCACCGGGACAAGCAAGCATGGTGGAAACGAATCCACGCTTGCGGTATACCGGGCCAGCTGGATTCCGGCGCGACGCATGAG